>JAVQJD010095632.1:0-26614 GCA_036023655.1 Nannoperca australis | reverse complement strand
ACACACACACACACACACACACACACACACACACACACACACACACCTGTTCCCCTAAAACATGATGCGGATGAGTTAAAACACAAAGCTTAACAATGGAAGAATAAAGAATGGAAATCCTCTTTCTAACCCACAGAGGTATTTATATATTTATATAAACAAAAAATATATAGATTGGAATAAAACAAGTACACAAAAAACAATATTAACTAATTTTTTTGATTTAAGCTGTCCTTGTCTGTGTGCAGTGGGTGAGCCCATTAACACTGAAGCGTGGGAGTGGTACCACAGAGTGGTTGGGGACGGACGCTGCCCTGTGGTGGACACCTGGTGGCAAACAGGTAACTGGGAATACACTGAAATGTGGAATTTATAAGCTATTGGAAACCAAATGAAACCAGACTGAGAGTCCGCAGTTATGCTAGCAGCTCTGCCAGCTTTGTGCTAAATCCTAATGGCAGCACGCTCACAATGACAATGCTAACGTGCTGATGTTGCGCAGGTATATTGACCATGTTCACCATCTTAGTTTAGCGTGTAAGCATGCTAACATTTGCTAATATCACTTAACACAAAGTACAGTGGAGGCAGATGGGAATGTCATGTAGTTTTGTTGGTGTGGAGTCATAAACCCAAGTGTTGGACAAATTCAAACTTAGACCTTGTGATGGCTCGATAGATGAAAAGTCAAGGGATCTCAAAAGAGATGAGGATTCATCCTCTGGGGTCCATAAATGTCTGAACCACATTTCATAGCAACATCTTTTCAACACTACATGCCACCAACATAAAAATATCAGACTGCATATTGCATGCTTTAGATTATTCATTGCTGCTGCCAGCTGCATCACTAAACACCTTCTTGTGATACGTCATCACCAATTAACCAAATCTCATTTATTGTGCTCACAGTGAACTTGTTTTTGTCTCACATGCTCTTCATCACTTGTTAGCACGATCACATTCCTCCTCAAAGGGAAGATGAGTTCACACACTCTTCCTCGAACACAGTCACGTCTGCAGGCACTAAAACAGCCCACCAGTCAGTCTTAAAGGGGAGAGGAGTCTGCTCGTCCTTCCAACAATAACAGTGTTACATAAGTTCATGACTGCGGTCAAGTGTGCGTATACAGTGTGTGTGTACACATACTGCATAAAATGAGGGAACATTTCTGTCCCCTCTGGACTCCCGAATCAAACCAGATGTTCTCCTCTCAGAGTTAAACACTGGCTTCCAGGAATATTTTCCACTGACAGATGAGTCTCTTTGGTGGAGTTTGTATCCCTGCCTCCTCTCATGCCCACAAAAAAAACGTCATCTCGATAGTTTCTTCAGTGATTATGATAAAACTAACTGAGGGCAATAGAAACTATATTCCTGTATAGTTTACTGGCTGTGTAAACTGTGGCAGAAAACATTGCAGTGCAAAATAACCACTATTCCTCTACTAAAGCAGTTTATGGTGGGACATAATGACAACATGTTAGAAATCAGTTGATTTCGCTAATAGAATCAATTTTTCCGGATGAACAGGACACTATATGTTTCATCCTCGGTCCCTTCAAATTAGATTGAGTAATGACCAAATGGAGCAAAGCTGCATTAATTACCATACAAATGGCAAAAATGTATAATTAATTGACGATAATTAAACATCAGAGCATCATGAGCTTGAGAATTACAGACACAGATATGACCCAAATACCCTACTTCAGTAAAAAGGATTATATTATTATGTTATTTTCCTGGACCAGTCTTTCCAATTAGGACTAAGTGGCATTATTCATAAATGCCATTTGCTTGATCTGGGAACAAGTAGCCTGTTTAGAGAGAAAATTAGATTTTGATCCGCTGTTGGCATACAGCCTTCATGTTAGATCATACAGGACTAGTGAGGTGAGAGGAAGCAGGAGGACGGGTGGTGGAAAGAAGGAAAAATATATATATTTTACTATCAACATGTTTAAATTTGTATTTTTAAGCTTTTATTTTAACAGTAGTTTAACATTTTGGGCAATATGTATGTTTGCTTTCTTGCAGAGACTTAGATGTGAAGATTGATCTCACTAACTGTACGCTAAATATGAAGCTACAGCCAGCAACCGGTTAGCTTAGTTGAGCATAGCGACTGAAGACGGGGGGAAACATCTAGCCTGGCTCTGTCCAAAGGTAATACAATTTTGAGCTAGGCTAGCTGTTTCCAGCATTTGTGCTAAGCTAAGCTAACTGGCTGCGACTTTATACTGAATAAACATATAAGCATGGTAACGATCTTCTCATCTAACTTCTTGCGAGAGAGTCAACAGGCGTATTTTCTTTTTCATTTTCTAATGCTGAAGATCTCCTTCACTACGTTTGGAAGGGGATCCACTGAAAAGTGTAGATTTAGATTTAGATTTAGATTTTCGGGGGGGTGGATTTTAGTCCAGAAGTCTCACGGTACAGTTGATTTGAACAGGATGCCAGTTGATAATGCTATTGTGGGATCATCTGCTGTGTCCTACTTTATAATGGGTCCCCTCTGCTGTGTGCGGCACTGTTGCCACCAACACCACCAGACAGATTACCGGGGTCTCTGAGGTCCAGGCAAACCTAATTTAATTTATTTAGTATGGCTGTAATTCCACAAGCTACATCTGTAGCAACCAGAAGAGCTTATGCTGGATTTACAAAGTGTTAGTTGGCTCTGTCATTTATTTTCACCTACCCTCCTTTCACTTTACACCCATGCTGTTTCAGTGCATCTTTTTCCGTTCAGGTTTCTATCAGTCTGTATTCCTGATACACCAATGATTTGTCTTGTCTGGTGTTGCACTATATTAATCTGCATGTGGCCATTTTTAGTCTTTTAAATCCGTATCAGACATTTTAGTTCAGCAGTGGACCACATATATAAAACCACATAACTTTGTTTGTGCACTGGGTGATATTTTCCTTTACAAAAAAACACACGCATTGTAGTTTATTTTGAGTCGATCCCACATACACTGTTGTAAATACTCACAAGAGCACCAGATGTGTATTCATCCGCAGCAGAAAATAGTCCCTAACAATTTCACTATTTACTCTAGTTTAAGTAATGTTTGCTACAAATTACAGTGACCAGCTATTGTAGAATACATTTTTTTTTTTTTCAAGCCATTTAAATAATCTGTTTTAAAAATTTGTCTTCAGGAGAAATCGATGGGCTCAGGGCACACTGACAAACAAACTCACTGTTGGTTTTGGTCTATTCATAGGATTTGTTGACAATAGGAAAAATATAGGATAACACCAGCTTTATAATATACCCTGTTTTGCTCTGTGTTCTCAGAGACAGGTGGCATCTGCATCACCCCAAGGCCATCGGACCCAGACGCAGAGATTCTCCCAGGAATGGCTATGAGACCTTTCTTTGGCATTAAGCCTGTGCTCATGGACTCTGAGGTGTGGTGCTCATCCCTGCGTGTGTGTGTGTGTGTGTGTGTGTAGCATGCCATCCCTGCTGGACGGCTGGGAACGGCCCGGAGGGGGGGGGTCAGATTAGGATTATAAAATAATCACCAGCTGTGTCACTTTTGATACCCACGCTGCTCCCACCCGCCAGTCCCGCTCTGTGCGTGCCAAACACCCCATTAAAAATCTGTCAGACTACTTTGTGACTATTGCAGTTGCGCAGATTGCGCAGACAGTTGGAGTGGTGTCTCTGAGCTGATCTCTCTTCCTCCCTCTCAACAAAAACACCCACACAGTATTTTGAGAGCTTCGGTATTCTAATTGTGCCGGATTTCTGTAATTTTGAGGGCAATATTCTATAGGTTTGGTATGAATCTTGTCTAGCTCTTAAATCAATCAGGTTTTACTGACCATACAATGTTGGAAATAACATGCACTAAATAATACTTCACATAGCACAATTTTCAAAATAATTTTTGTGCTATTTTAAGTTATGACACTGATTTATTACTCAGTTACTATATTTTTCATTACAGGCTTAGTATGTCAACATGCCTCAGTGATCCACAGTGTCCGTAGCCCAGTCTGACATGCCAGGAGATCTCACACACACACACAATAATAACATTTATCACCATTCTTGACTTTTCTTCAGGGGAAAGTGCTGACGTCCAACAACACATCTGGAGCGCTGTGTATAGCTCAGCCTTGGCCTGGCATGGCCCGAACCATTCACAACAACCACCAGAGATTCCTTGAGACCTACTGTTTGCCTCATCCTGGTACAGCACGATGCGTTCAAGAACAAACTGTCTCTATTTTTGTGGGGTTTGGTGAAGCACAAAAGGTATGGGTTTTAAACTAACTTGTGTTTGTAAGGTCTCTGAATCACTCTTTCTTTGTACCAATAGGCTACTTCTTTACTGGCGATGGCGCCTATCGCTCTAAGGAGGGGTATTACCAGATCACTGGTCGCCTTGATGATGTCATCAACGTGAGCGGTCACAGGATTGGGACAGCAGAGATAGAGGATGTGGTGGTAATGGTTACATGCTAATATTTGTCTAGAAGATCATGCTAAATTTAGCTTATGAGCTATGAAAGGATAAAGGTTAACGTCTATGAAAGTAATTTCAATTTCATTACAAGTGCCTTTATATGTCCTTTCCCCCCAGAGACATCTATGTTGTTTTTGAAATTTTTTTCCAAAGTTCAAGCAGTCAAATGTTTTTTACCATAATGATGCTGACTGTAGTTTCTGTAACAGAATCAGTGCCCTGCAGTGGCAGAATCTGCAGTCGTAGGATACTCGCATGACATCAAAGGACAAGGTGAGCAAGAAATCTTTTTGCAGCTTATTTCAGTTAAACAATGTTTCCCATAATGTGATAGAAATGTTAACTAAGAATGTCCATCATAGTGAAGACAGTTCTCGCTCTGTGTTGTCAGGTGTGTATGTCTTTGTGGTGCTAAAAAAGGGTGTGGACGTCCAAGAGGCGGACGTGTCCCGGCAGCTAAACGACATGGTATCTAAACATATCGCCAAGTATGCCTGTCCAGACTACATCCAGGTAATTCTGTCTCACTGACTTTAAATTACAAGTAGACATTTTAGACTAGGTTGTACTTTGTTACTTGGTCATTTTTTGGGGTCATTCTCACAGTTCGTCCATCGACTGCCAAAGACACGCTCGGGAAAGATAATGCGGCGGGTGCTGCGGAAAGTGGTGGAGCGCGACTTGAACGGGTTGGGTGACCTCAGCACGCTGGATGATCCTGCAGCAGTTCAAGAGATCATCCAAGGTCACCGTGAGCTTTGTAGTAAACAACAACAACAACAACAACCACGATGATGTGAAAACGTTCTCGCTCTCAAGAGGAATATGAAAGCCATGCTTGCACATTACTCTCGTTTTACTTAACCAGACTTATGCTATTATAAGAAAAATGATATTAAGGGACAAATGTTGTTGTTATTGTATATGATATTTTTATGAAATCAGGTATAAAACTCTTTAAAACTCTTTATAATCCACAGATATTCTCTGCTCTTGATAAAGGTACAAAGAGCTGAGAACATTGTTTTTATTACACAACTCAAACCAATATTCCCAGAAGTGATTGTACACATAATAAAATTAAGATTCTAAAGTGTCCTTTTTTTCTGATTTGTCGTCATGATGGATGAATTTACTCTGGCAATCATGTAGCCAGCCGAACCGTTTGTTTGTCAAAGTCTTTGGGTCCAGAACAACTTGGCTGTGTCCACTAAAGCGTCCTCTTCCTTGGAAAAACGTTGCAATCCAACCCATTTTCTTAACTAAAAATGTCTGTGGACATGACTACATGCATAAATACATGCAAACTGTACAGTTGGCCACATCCACTTGAGGAACTAGGTTTTAAAGTACCTTGTGGAAGGGACGCTTGAATGATCGTAACTGAGGAATTAAGGAGTGTTTTCTCTTCTCGTCTCCCACACAGATGCCCATGAGATCCCTCAGCGGTCACATGTCTTCTTCTCTGAGAGTCCCACTGCCTCCTTTTAACTTAGTTAACGCCCACCGGCCTCCTCCACATAGTTTCAACTGCACATCATGGTACTGCGAGACACAGAAACACAGACTTAATATCCTTCGTAGATTTAGATTTGAGAACAAAGCGTCAAAACGTTAGAACATTTACATATTTCAATTAAATAATCATGGACTGAGAAAAGCTGAACTTGATTCACTTTAGAGCAGATTTAGAGAATGTGATAAAGCAGCTGCCCTTGTGGAATGGGATCTGATGGATTTCTTTCCTGGCATTTAGCAGAATTTGATATATAGCGAGCATTACTAAAATAAATTGTATTATAAGAAAATGAAAGTTCACAAATTCAATACAATTATTTTTCCATCAATTCCTCAAGCAGTAATTTGAGCTCAGAATTTTTGTAGTTTCTTAATTTTAATTCTACTAATTTCTGAATATTTTGGTGCAAAGTGGTCTACGGTCAAGCCAAGCTCCACGGAATACAATGTTCAGCTTACCTTCTCCAGGCTGCTACGGTGTCCCAGACTGACCAAAGTCATGCCGAGCTGTTTACAGGTTCGGTACAGCTGTGCTTCTGCCTCCTCCGACAAAGCACTCGTGGCCTCATCCAACACTGCAAAGAATAAGAAAAATGTAAAAAAGAACACAAGTTTAGGAAAGCTCTGTTCTGGGTAACCTCTAACACAGAGGACACGATGAAAACATGCAAATGTTTTACGACTGAAATGCTAAATTTCGACAGTGGGTGAGGCTAGCTTCCCTGAAACTGTCGCAATCACTTAAAGTGTTTATTTCTCGGGATGCTTTCATGAATACGTTACAGAAATCCAGGACCACACACCTGCATATTTGGGCTGCAGGTAGAAGAGTCGTGCAAAGCAGAGACGCTGCATTTCACCTGGAGACAGAACATCGTACCTGCAGAGAAAAACGGCATCATTTTGTGGCACATTTGAAGAAGTAACGCGCAATGCACACATTTATTGTTTCACTTTGTTATTGTTCTTTTCTTCTTGTATTTCTCTCACCAGTTCCAGTCCACCTTTTCATCCAGCCCGCCTGTCCGCTTCAGGAGACTGGACTGCAGCACAGACACAAGTTTGATTCAGGATCAGTGTTCAAATTCAGAATAATTTAATCAAACATTCAAGGTAAATAAACTATTTAGCAAAACAAATGGTAGTCCCTCACCACTCCAGCTAGTTCCAGGAACTGTATAATTCTGTCATCGTCCACTGACCCTGAAAAGAAGTTATACACTATGAATATCAATGGAGGCAGCATCGACACAGCAGTACGCTGATGCACTTTATTAATGGTATTGTTGTAGTATTAAGTGAGCTGCGTTGATTAAACAACATATTGCTATCAGGAAGCGTTTCTCTGGCTTCTAATGTGTAAAAATGAATTAACATCTATAGCCTTTGACTGGTGCACTGTCAAACTGTTAAATAATCCAGTTAGCGTGAAACCTGATACCTGATGCAGGGTAAATATCCTTCAATGGGTAGATCACCTGTAGGAGAAGAGCAGTCCAGTTACTCCTCATTCATTCAAATCTTTGATTTTGCTAGATTTCAGCACTTATCGTCTGTACGCATTAATTTATTATTTGACAAGTTACGGGCTCCACAGTAAACAACCCTCAAAGACAAACCACATTAAAAGAAGAGACCTGTTCGCGCAGCGTGCCATCAGTCAGGTAAGGCTTCTGTGGCAGGAAGAGGGTTCCTCTGGGCCCGAAACACGTGGTCATCTGGACAAAACCTGAGGAGACCGATGGTGTCGCCATCAACGTGGAGATTTCACAAATCAGCCATATGTGCGAGATTTGTAATATTACTTTCTTTAAATTGTAAAATAATAATATGAATAACAAAAGAAAAGTGCCGCCATTGGCCCTTCTCATAAGAGAGGCGGTACAGAAAACAGTCTACATCATGTACAGATCCCTCTCATCATATTTTGATCCAGGATTCCGAAAAACTAACTTGCATGTCAGACGCCACCACAAGTCCTTCCTGTCACATCTTCATTCACATTAAAATGCATTACAATGAATCAAGCGGCCTCAGTCCCGCGGCTCTCTCACCGCTGTGCGCCTCCCAGAGTCGGTTGAGGACCCTCAGTAGTGACGTCTTGCCGGTGCCTGTGTTCCCCACCACCAGCAGGTGTGCTCCCTGGCTGATTTTCAGACTCAGGTCCTCCACCAGCAGCTGGTCTGAGAACGGAGATTTGTATGAAAGATGGTCCACGATGAAGGCGGTGTCCACAGGGCCTGCGTGGACGTTGAAGTCACTGTGTAGAGAAATTACTTTAAAACTTTTTTTTTTTTAAAGAACGTGGATGCTATAAGCAGTTTATGTACATTTTCTTATCTTCTTTGCTCTTTGTCTTGTTTTGTTCAAAGTAATTGTAGTAACGTGTGAATTATCTTAACATGCCGTCTGTTACTTTAATCTCACTGACTCTATGGATGTAAAAGTGCTCGAACACAAACCTGTCAAAGTCGTAACTTTCCCCTGATGCCGGGTCATAGTCACACTGCTTGCGTAGGATGTCATCCATCACCTCCCTCAGCTCTCCAATCCTGACCACAACACACACACACACATATATATATTCAGTGATAGAAAGGTGGATGACATGCACAAACGCTGCTGTGATCATCTGTCCTCGAGGGAGTGAATTTAAGTATGCGGTGTGATACCTGTGGGTGTATCCAGCCACATCTGACAGAGTGGTTGACAGGTCTATTAGCTGCGAGAAGCCATTTATCAAGTAGATGCAGACAAAGGCGTTCTGAATGTGAACGAGGAGAAGGAGAACAACAGCGGAGAGTTAATAAGAGACAAGATTATCAAAAGAAGAGGGAACAACTGAACAAAAGGCAGCAGCCAACAAGGCACGTTGGACAACAGAGACAAGAGGAATGTAATACTGGCTGATGATGATGATGATAATTAAATATCCTTGTCTATATTTGGTTGAGACAGCTCTGAAGCTACAATAATAACTTCTTTAGACATCTACAAGTGAGAACTCTGTCTTGCAACAGGCATTTGAATTAAGCATAAATAAAGCTGAACAATTAAATCAGAAGAGAACGCTTTTGCTGCCACCTCGTGGTTGAATAAGCAACACATTCACATTCAGCCAGCTTACTCTGCGGTGGCAAACCTTTCCTAACATCTGCCATGTCTCAACTCAACTGAAGTGTAAGTGTATGTTAAGAAAGGTGCATATCTCAAGAACTACAAGATCTGCTTAATATAAAAACACGCCTACCTTACTGATGAGTGCACTGAGCTCACCAGGAGTGAGACCATTATAGATGCCAGTGAAGATGGGAATGGCGATTATAATGTAGCTGAGGAAACCTCCGAGGTAGTCAAAGGTGTTTACCCCGACTGCGAGAGGAGAGGTCAGAGGTCAGAGGTCAACTCTACAAGTCTAAATCAAAGCAACCAATGCAACATATGAGTCGATGAGTGTACAGGACGTTCTTACTATAAAGCCAGAGCTCTTTGTTTATTAGACTCTTCTGAGTTTGCAACAACGCCTGCAGTCTTCGGTCGGTCCTCATGAGCTCCACTTTTCCGGCTCTAAAAACACAAACGGCAACATTTTATTTTTAACTCGCTGTGACTTTTCACATAATCTATTACATGGTCTCACTCCTGGTGAGCTCAGTGCACTCATCAGTAAGGTAGGCGTGTTTTTATATTAAGCAGATCTTGTAGTTCTTGACAAATGCACCTTTCTTAACATACACTTACACTTCAGTTGAGTTGAGACATGGCAGATGTTGGGAAAGGTTTGCCACCGCAGAGTAAGCTGGCTGAATGTGAATGTGTTGCTCATTATTACAGTGATGTTTTTAATCACAGGGAAGTGCACCAAGTCCAATTCTCATGTACGTTAAGACAGTTACAGCTGTCCAACCTTTCTTAAAATGTGGTGGTGTGTGCACGAGACACGGTAACACATGAGAAAAGGTTGACCCTGGTGTATGAATCATGTGTTTGTGTCTCACCTGTAAAAAGCTGCAGACTCTGCATTGACACGGATCTGCATGTGCTTGAACCTGAAGATTCAAAAACAGATCACTGAAGAAAATATACTTTTCTAAACGTTAAAGATTCAACACAATTGTCATTCGACTGTTCCCACGTCAAAACACAAAAGCGTATTTTGTAAACTTGTGACAGTTATGGTAAATAGCAATTCTTCTTCAGGAAAAGCTGACGCCTATCCTGTGTTATTTCCTAAGAGGTAACGGAAACTGGGCCAAAGTCTGCAGATACTTCCTCTTAACAAAGGACTGACTCCCTTGACAATAAACTGTGAAATTCTTTGCATCAAATGACCCAACAAACATGCTTAAAATCAGGGAATCCTGCTCTGTCTGTCAGCATGCATTCTTATGGACACTTAGAAACGTACATACACAACTCACCTGAAGTCTCCCTCCAGTTTTTCTTGCTCATACAAAGTTGAAACAATTGGCCCCATGAGGATTTTATTGGCAACGGTGCCAATCACAAAGTAGCCAAAGATACTCACAGGACCGATCCAGCCGGTGCTGCAAAGCCATGAAACTTTATTTATAGACACCTCTTTTCAAACACAAAAGCAATTCAGAGTGCTTTACAGAAGGCGTGGCACCATGACTAAGACAAAGAGCAGGAAAACACGTTAAAACAGAATAAAGAAAATGTAAACGCTCAAAGCATACAAACTATAACACTCAAAAGAAATTAAAGTTAGTGTCATTTTGCTGCAGAAAGAGTGCAAAAACTTCTTGAGCCTCCATTAAAAAGTTTGGATTTGCTCTTGTTCCTGTTTCAGTAAGGTACTCAATATAAACTCACCTATAAAAGCAGTGGTAGGTGTAGTAAGCCAGCGTGAACGGTGATACGATCAAACGACTAGCCATGGTGCTCATCTGCTTACACAACCTCTCTGCGTCCTGACTGATTCGCTGATCTCTGCACATTAAAGACACTTAAATTCATTATTCCACCTTATGATGATGATGTTTAATGTTCTAACAGCCACACGATCTTATACATAAAACCTTTCAGATTATAGGTTTTTATCGACCCTACCACAAAGTAGAGATTTATATATTCTTTAGAAAAGAAGAGTAAAAACCATTCAAGCTTACGGGTTGTCTACGTCCTCTCTGAGTACATTGAGTGTATAATAGACTCGGCCCTGGAAGTAGGCCGCGTGGAGGCTCTCAGTTAGCATCTTCCTCCAGCTAATATACATCCGACTGCAAATGTACTGGTCGAGACTTTTCAACTGGGAGAGGGAGAGAGAAACACAGACAAGGGGAGAGAGAAAAATGTGTGTTAGAGAGTAAACACAGAGACAATAAACGGTAACTTTACAATGATCTCTATGAGACTAACAAGAGCAAGCATATACCGTTAAACTGTATGTAGTAAACTCAGCACTGTGATAGGTGTCTGCAGTTTCCCAGGTTCAAAATCAAAGGGCCAAGAAAGTGTTTGCAGGCTGTAAAATGAACATGTCAGGCCGTCCTGACCTTGTAAAGCTGATACTGTCTAGTAAAACAGCATTCCAAAATCCAACAAGATGTCATACAACAAAATACAGTAAACAATGTACCTGATATTTTATTTGTTTCAGTACACATCTAAACGTGTCTCTAGACGGAGCATGCAAAGTATTAGGAACATACAATTTGTCCCAATTATGATAAAGGTAAAGCTGTACTTTAATCACATCAATAAATAATTTGCCTTAATGGTAGTAGGACTGTTAGTGTGGCAATGATCTGTAAAATAAAATAATACACAAGTCAACTTTCTGAATATGGTGTCATATCCTGTTGATAAATAAAACATACAGTGTACACACACATAGAGAAGAGTCGAACAAGCAAGCAGCATGATAAAGAAGAAACTTTTGGATCAATGATATCTGTTATTATCTGTGTAGTTTTGAGTTAAAATCTGTCGTGATTCATTAAATCTTGTCTCACATAAAGAAAGACTTTGCATTATGTAAGCAATATGTGGATCCCAGTTTGACATGAAAGTTACGTAAAGAGTACAGAATCTAAAAGTTGACATACTTTTATCAATAAGTCTGCACACCAATCAGAAGCAGAGCTGCACACATGAGAAAACGATAAGAGAGACATACAGCTGAGTTTGCACATGCATGAAGAGTTTAACCTGATAAACGATCAAATTCCATTCAGGGAAGAGGGTGTTTTTGGAATTCTTTGGCTACTATTATCAGCAGGTAGCTCAACTTCTGCCCACAGCTCCTTCAACTTACTGTGGAGTTGAGCAAGATAAGCACCACAGCTTTGCCCAACAGACTCTTGAAGCCTGAATAATCTTTGTCTGCCAGCATGTTGTAGAAGTGGCTGGGGAGGATACCCACTTGGTAAATGATCAGCTGCTCTGATGGCAGAAAAAAAAGATGTGTTAGCACATTGTTGGGAGACAGTTCAAACAGAGACTCCTAAAACATTGTAGGGAAATTAGGCAACGCTTTGAGCAAAAGGTCACCGGGAAAACAAAACTTAGTATGCAGTCAACTGCTATCGGAAGTGTAACTTTACAATGCCACAAAAGGCTTTGTACAACAGGCAGTGAATGTGTCTCGTGATGAGGCTTCACCAGAGAGACAGCAACCAGTTTACAATTCATTTAGTCATTTCGTAGCTAAACGTTCTTTCTTTCTTTCTATCATACTTCCCCAGCATGTGTAACTCTTAGCAGTTTGTTACCTGTCAGAGTGACAACAAGTAGCGTCCCAAACATCAGAGCACTCTGACTGGTCCATGATGGGAACAGGACCTTCTGGATGCAGCAGAACCTCTGAACAAACTTCCAGTCTAATTTTGGTCTGAAGTTGTGCACAGAAAGGACACATAAACAATTGTATTAGGAGGTTGCAACATTTGAACCTAACAAAATTAAAATCTTGTGTTTACATGCATGAAATGTGTGATTTTGTAATGAGGACAAGTTTGCATTATCTGTCACTGGAACCATTTCTCCTGATAGTGTAATAGCAACATTTAAAGTAAGTTTAACTAAGCTAGCAATACAGTGTACTATGTTTTTAATTGTTGTCTGGAAAGTACAAACACTATATATATATATAACACAATATTAACTGTGTAGTTGTGTATAATGTAATGACATTAGCAATTAACATAAGCATTAAATCAGAGAAAATACTGTAGTTAAATTACCATAGCAATAACAGAAAACAGCAGGTAAGGTGACTAATTACCTTTTTGTCCCTCTGTCATTTCCAGTTTCCAAACGAGGCATCTGCTCTGGCGGCAGGGGACTGATGTTTTTCCCAGATAAAACTTCACATAGGTTTTTGGGACTTGAAGTTAGCGTGTATTAATCAGCAGGTCGAGCTAACTTTAAAATAACCAGCGTCTAAAGCAGTTACAGTCAACAGTTAGCGAGAGGGATAACGAACAAATGTCCTCAAAATTATTCAATGTAACTACCTTGTTTTTTACTTTCACGGCTACATTTATTAGCTTAAATGTAACTTTAACATCGTCTAACCGACAACGAACCGAGCCTGTTGGTGTTACTCTGCTAGGCACTGACGTTCTGAATGTTTAGGAAATTGTAAAAGACCGGACGTCCGGTTTAATGTATTCCGATATTTCAAAATAAAAGGTCCAGGGTCAATAAGTAGAATAAAACAATACATCTGTTGCTCACAAATTTAAATGTAAACTCTCTTCTTAGCGACATGAGTATTTCCAAGCTTTTTTAATTAATTAATAATTTTCTTTACAAATGAAATCATGATTGCATGTGCAGCATTTATTGG
The DNA here is from genome assembly GCA_036023655.1 of Nannoperca australis. Lineage (NCBI taxonomy): Eukaryota > Metazoa > Chordata > Actinopteri > Centrarchiformes > Percichthyidae > Nannoperca > Nannoperca australis. Next base: position 12,786 of record JAVQJD010095632.1, on the reverse strand, counting down.
GATTTTACAATTTGTTTTTGTAGCATCAGTGACATAAAGTAGATTAATATCTGAAAAGCTGCAAATATATACTATCACTCTTAAACCCACGGAATACCATAACCAGACATCAAGGAATGATAACATACAATAAAAAAATTCTGTGTCCCGCAGAAACTATTTCTAAGGTAATATGAGCTACTCCTGGAAAACAACTGTGTTAAAAACCCCCAAAAGACGTGGGCATGGGCCTATAAAAGGAGGTTAATAATGGTTGTGGGTACCTGGGAGTGGCCCTAGCTTAAAGAGTTTGAAAAGATTTAAAATAATGCTTGAAAAATACCTTATTACGAAACAACTATCAATGCATAATGATTAAAGATTACCAAGGGAGAGTCAGGCCATTTGCTGAGTTCTGTGAATTCTGTCAATCACCCAAAGGTCAATTGATGAGGACAGCTATAGAAGACCTGTTATTAGGTTGGATGTAAGCACGGGTTACAAACCAGATAAAGACCTAGAACCTTATCTAAGTTGGTCAAAGGTTAAGCATTCACCCAATGTGCTATTTGGGTAAATGGAGTAATACACATGACCCTACACTGCTTACATTGCATGTCTTCCCTCACTATTGACTTGTATTTTGAGCGATTTAAAAATGCAGTTATTCTGGACTTCACACACATGCAGATTTACAAGATTTGTGAAAGCATTTAGTCTCCCTTTGTTGGTGCTGAAGTGCCTTGCTATTTTTTGCTTTTCCTTGTTTGTTTTTTGTCTTGATAAATGGGCGTAAGTATCTCCTACATTTATTTGTAATTATTGATTACTTGCTGACAAATCTGATGTTGTTGTCCAGCCTGCAGAAAATCTCATGTTAGAAAGTCAACTGCTGTCAATGAAAAAAGTTATTTTTTTGTCAAAGGAGGAACTGAGATTACATGTAACCCATATTTAAACTGAAAAGCAGAACATGCACTTAAATCCCAAATGCACTGATTGATTGGCCCTTTTATAATTTATTCCTTGCAAGACAGATACAGTTAGAGCAATTCTAAAATAAAATGCATACAAAATAGATTTTATTGTCTTTTTAAAAATATTTTATTCTCCTTGCTTCCCTAGTTATTTCACAGGATCCAGTCCTTGCATAACAGAAACAAAGATGGGGAAACAGATGACCTGTTAATATTCTATAAGTACTTATGACACAAGTATAAATGCTCAAGCATGGATATTACATAAACCATTATTGGAAGATTATACAGCAAATACCAAACAATTGGACAAGTCAGTGGTTTTCTATATTGTAGTTTAAAAAAGGTCAGCAGAAATGTCAAGTATTAATAATATAGATTTAGATTTTTTTTTCTAGATGGCAAAATACTTATCAAAAATATCTGTTATATTAATAATATGCTTTCAAATTATTATTCAAAGAATACTTAACTTAGATTTGGACCAGAATTACAAACATGTTTGAAACAAGCACAAAATGTCAACAATGAATGTGATAAGGGCGACTATGGTAATGTAGAAAAACTGGAATGACAAAACAGACCTGCTCACAGTCTTTCCGATTTCAGTAAAGCCAACTACCCGGACACCTGTGAACTTCAATACTTACAGTATTTTATTACTTTCAGGCTGTTTTGATTAAAGCACGGCAACAAATGAGAAGGGAAATGATTTCCTTCCTTACTGATTCATGGCTTGGTTTATTCTTATGGAATTCTGCAATAACATAATATATTTCAATCAAAGGATGGAAATGTACAATAGATTCCTCATTAATGAATGCAAGCATCTTTACAGTACATCTGATAGATTATGTATTTGCAAAGTTTTAGTTAACACTTAAAAGTGTCAATCACAGGAGGATCTTAAAGGAGAAGGCTGGTGATGTTCTATATTGTTATTGTCGACAAATCCCAAGAAAAGATTTTTTTTAAATTTAAAAAATAATGTTTTGTGCGTCTCTCAATACTTTCCAACTTCCTCCAGCCTGTGGCTTTGGGCCCCCGAGCTCATTGGTTCCCGATGAAGTCTCAAATATATACTTTCCTTTTTTTAAAAGACCAAATTATCCCCTAAAAACGCTGGGTCCTGTATTTTATAGCCACAGATACTCAAACAGCGGTAAATACTGTATTTGTTGGGGAATATTTTTAGCCACGGATTGATACACATTTGGTGTATTTACATCCTGAGAATGGTTTAAGTGGAATCAACTCAAAATAAACTACAAAGCCCATGTTCATCCTAACGAAAGGGACACGTCAGCCAGTGCAACAGTGTGAATCATTGATGTGTCTTTAGTAGTGGAGCTCTATGAGACAGTAATAAAACAACACAAAGAATAGAGAATATCACCATACATGTCCTTTAAATCACTTTCTTTCTTGCAGAGACATTGAGACTTTATCTCATGTCAAAACAAGCAGGTTTCCAAGTGCCGTTTGCCTTCACCCTGTAGATGAACATGTCAGCAGTGAGTAACAGTTTGCACACGACACTCAGGCAACGTTTAAGATCCTAAAGAGGAGAGGCACCACAGAGACACAACTAAACCCAACAACACTGTAGACAATGTAACGGTACGGCAACTCTACTTTCATGTGCTGCCTCGCCTGCCTCATATCATCTGAAGGCAGCCCGAACAGTCGGCACAAGAACGAAAGAGTCACTGCTTTCATAACCATTCTCGTGATGAGAAGGACAGCGACTCCGATGACAAAGCGCAGCAGGGAGAGAACCACCAAGCTAGTGCTGATTGGTGGTAAAGTTAGAGGAAGCGAGGACAGTGGCGGATCCAGCAGCAGTCCCAGCTGATAGTTCACATGGGTAGCCAATGCGGCTCCTACCCCGGTGCCCAGAGCCTGAGCCGTGTCGCCCCGAGAGGTGCTCCAGGTATCCAGAGAGAAAGCCACAAGTCCCAGGCCCACGTGTGACATGATAATCACAAGTGGAGCATAGTGGTTCATCATGTAGAAGTTGTCGATCTCGCCCAGAATTGGCTGGAAGAAGGCTAGAATAGCAACACTGTACAGGAAGCCGGTGATTACCTCCTGCAACACAGGGACATACATTATTGTAAACACACTATTGAAGCTAATATTTATAGTTTTCTACTCATATTTGCACTCCAAATAAATACTTGCTTGATTCATCCACAGCAGGTGATGCAGATAAAGTTAAATTGTTTCTATATCATCAAATAAACAAAAATAAAAAAAACTTTGCTGCCTTTTGTCCTGTAGGTGGCGTTATGCAACACATTTCACCAAGACATTAAATAAAAGCAACAGTTTTCCCCAGAGTCATAAAACCTCCTGTAAAATCAGGTGAGCTGCTGACTAGTAACCCAGCGTTACTATTGGAGGGTGCGGAACATAAACAGTATTTACTAATCAGTCCCCTGGCCAACTGAGGTTCATATAATGTTGCATAACATAAGGTCAACGACACCAGAAGATAAAAGGCAGCGGTGATTTGCATTTCCTTGAAACCATTTTTGACCAAGCTGAGATCTAGACCTCATTAAGATACTGAGAGAATATTTTCTGAGTCAGTGGAGGCAAAGTGTCCAGGTGGAGCTGCATCACTCTATATTCTCGAGTTAACCCATATTTCAGTGAGGGATTATTTATCTCATATTTATTTATTAAATATACTTACCAGAATAGAATGCATCCCCATATAGACTCTGCTTACACAGACCAGGACACTCCAGCTGAGAGCCACACAAAAGCCAAAGAGGAAGGGGTACTGAGAGAGAGAGAGCAGAAAGACACGGCGTTAAAAAATGAACATATTAGAAAAGGTGGCTGTAGATGAGCCTTCCAAAAAAAATTTTTTTTTAAAGCTAGCACATCTGAAGATGGGGCAGGCAGTTTTGTTTTTGCTGTCATTTGCAAAAATGCCATAACCATTCAGCATATTGTAATTCAAGTGGTCAGTGATTCAGTGGTGGGAAATCCTGCAACTTGTGACACATTTAAGAACCTTGAGAAAGCAGTCACCAATCAGTTGTGTGACTTTCTACACAACAATAAGCTACGTGAGGATTTTCAGGCAGAATTCAGACTGCACAGAGACAGCACTGGTGAAAGTTACAAATTACCTAATTGCATCAGATAAAGGGCTTGTCTGCGCTTTGATTATTAGATCTTAGTGACGTATTCGATATCATTGACCATGCCAATCTTTTACAGTGACTAGAACATTGGATTGGCATTAAAGGCACTCCTATTGTGTTATACTGTACCTCACTGCAGTTTGTATAATAAATGAACCATTAAGTGTTGATCCCTCGTTTCTTTGGAACATGCAGCCCCAAAGAAGTCCCCTCCAGCTCAGTCATGGAGGGGACAGAGACCACTCAACTATTTCCCATTTAGGAGTTCATTACCAACCAATTTCAGACTTATAAACGCTACAACACTGATGACATTTAAATTGTATATCTTTGTCATTTATATTCTGTCAGAAGTTGTGATGCAGCCAGTAGTTACACTACATTATGTATCTCTTGGCACAATCGTGCTGTAACAGCCCAATCAGTAGGTGAACGAGTTTGACTGCTTTGAACTCTCTGACCCGACTGATTCCACACTCTCGTCGTTCTTAGCTCCGCAGCGGTGAAAGAAACCTCTCCATCTTACCCAGAAATGACATTCAGTCACAGAAAAATCCCCCCCCCCGACTGTCCTACTTTCCCTTATATCACATTCACTGGTCCTTTCTGTCTCTGACAATGTAGAACAGCAAGTCTTTGTTTATCTATGCAGCAAAGCTGCCTCTTCACTCTCCACCTGTTACTTCTCGGACACACCCCGTCTTGCCTCAACACTCTGCTCAGACAGAGGCATGTTTGTTGTCTTGTATGGAGCACAAGAGCTGCAAGCATCAACTTAAAAATTACACTGGGCTGCAGGGCTTCATATGAAACTTAGACTTCTTATCTGATCAGGTGTCCTGTGTGTTTATTAAACTCTTTTTAAATTAGCATTTAGCTGAACAAACACATACTGAAAGATGCTGTGTGTGGAAAGATGTTGCAATGAGGACTGCGGTGCATCGGCAGACCTCCCTGTGGGTTATCAAAACATGTTAATATCCTGTGGATACAGGCCAGACCACTGGATTCTGACACTACACGAAGAAGAAAAACATGAAAACAAAGATATTGGTTAATTTATATGTATCAGGTTGCACCTTGTAATCTGTAATAGTTCTGTACTGTGTATTTCCCAAGAGCTGGATTAACACTGTAGGGCACTGAGGCAGCTGGCCCCTTTGCCCTTTTTGTAATCCAGCCTTGTCTACTTCTGCACTCAAGATGCCTATTTTGACATAAAGTGCACATCTTCTGTCTGAATTGCAACACTTTGTTTCCACCTGTGTTTGACACTTTGATGCGTGTGTGTGTGTGTGTGTGTGTGTTACCTGCCACCGTCCATAGGTCAGCATGAAGACACAGAAGGGTATGGCTGTCCCCGTCATGGCGTGTGTGGACGGCATGCTGTACTCGGAGTTGTAGAAGACCTCCACCTTCACCACGGGGGGGGAGGCCGGCCGGGACCAGCGGATCATATCCTTGGTGGACTGTCCCACGAACAGGTTCCAGGCCCAGACCACGATGAGTCTGCGGCTCACGAGGGCGTCGATGTTCCAGAAGAGGAAGGGGAAGAAGACGATGAAGAACATCTCGTTGCCGAGCTCGGTCCCAAACGTGAACAGGTAGAACAGAAACCTGTTGTGGATCAGGAACTCTTGGCCCACGTCTCCGGTCAGGGAGTTCTTCCGGAGGGGTTTCGCCCTGGCGTTATGTGGGACGGCATTAGCTGCTGCCGGTGTAACGTTACCGTCAGGCCCGTCGGTGCCGTCGCCCTGCATCCCGTTAACCTGCTGTGCGGTCGCATCCCCGGTCGCTCCGTTCCCGACACCGACGTCCGAGCTCTGTCCCCCTTGTTGGACCCGCTTCCTCAGCCCGGTGCAGTCCGACTCCGACTGTCCACCCGGCGTGCTCGATTTAACCGGAAACGTCCCGTTAACCCCGCAGAAACGTTGAAACCTCGCTACGTGACAGGGGTCTTGGAGGTAATTGCACATCTGTACGAAAGTCTTTACAAAGTCGTTCGCCATGACTTTAATTAACTGTTAAACGCTAAATTAAGTTAAAAAAAAAAGCAAAAATGGAGTTCATACTCCACGGAGCTCACGGAGGGGTGAAGCTCGGCGTCTCATTCCTCTGAACCGGACAGAATATCGGTGCTAGCGGCGCGGAGCAGGAACACAGGCTACTACCTCGTGTTCGCATTCAAAACAAAGAGCTTGGGCCCCGGCGTGGAGGTTTCGGACGGCAGCATCCAACGTCCGTCACAGTTAAGCATTACTTTCCGGTGCGTCCTTCTTCTTAGCGCCTCAAAGTAACTGCGTCAGGTCGTTACTCCGGTGTCCGCTCTTCTTCTTCTTCTTCTTCTTCTCCTCCTCCTTCAACATCACCGGAGCGTTTTCTTCTTCGTTTGACTCAATGATGGCCGCTCCGAAACGTTCACGTGCCGCCCCTGCTGGACTCGCAATGAATTACACAAACAACCGTTTCAAAGTTCTGCATTCAAAATCTTACTCATGTAACAAGAAGTATTATCAGCTAATTGTTGTGCTGTGGCTGCTCATGGTGGAGCTTATTTAACTCGTTTAAATTCATTGGGTAGTTTAATCTAGGACAGTCAGTTATATTTTATGAACTTTGCTTGTAATTATTAGATTAGATGAGATTTAGCCAGGTGGAGCGGTGGTCATCCTGCATGAACTTTGTATATAACATGTTAATCTAACAAAATAACTAGAAACTATTTTGTGGTAGGGGAAAAATATTGAACTATTTATTTATAAAGTAGTAAAAAATGTTAATAATCAAGTTAAGTGCCAATAACTCAAAATTACACGTTATACCTTGAGTACTACATGTTACTGGTATGCTGGTGACGGCATATCTCTAACAGCCTACTCAAATTATATTTTATAAATGCCAAATACCATTAAAGCACAATATATTCATAAAACAAAACTATACCGATATCAAAACAAAAACTACATTTAAGTGCATATAAAAATATAATAGAAATGCCAGGCCTGTTCATGTATAAAGACAATTACACAAGAATAACACCGGCAAATCAGAGACGTTTCCCTCCCAAATAAAAGTCAATGTATTTGATTTGATTTTTTATTGTAGAGGCAGATGTGACTCTTTTGTAATAATTATACGAAATATATCAGAAAATTGATTTTCATTAAGTTATTAAAGATCCATCCACATTGTCTGTTACATGTGTTGTGACCTGGCTTATCTTGTTATACAGGCCAGTGATTTCTTAAGTGTGGACCAATGTGGCTGTAAATGTGCTACAGTTTGGGGAATAATAATTACAATTTACCTCAGATTCAACATGAAATTGTCTTCGATTTGTACTTGCACAAAAAAAAAAAAAACAAAAAAAAAACAACACATTCGGCAGAGGGTTTTATTTCTAAAAACCTCCGACCGGAAGTTCCTCATATAACGGGTTACCTTGACTCTTGTGGTCCGCGCTCCGATCGGGCAGACAGTTGAGGGGGGTACTTAACATCAGCACGACCACCGAGCAGCTCTGAGTCTCTGTCCTGAACCCTCATAATGCATGGGGGCAAGAGAGGACTGGTGGCTCCGCAGAACACTTTTCTGGAAAATATTGTCCGGCGCTCCAGTGGTGAGTTTCACACTGAAAGAGAAACAAGAATGAATGGATGATGATTTGCCTTGTCAAGTCTCAGTAAACCAATAATGTTATATTTATATGTCATTTAATGGGAAGCAGCATTAACAAACACTTTCTTGTAATTTCCAAATGTTTTCAACTAACAATGCGAAATATGCGATTAATTATGCAACAAATCTCATGTCCAAATGTTCTGGATTCATAAAATAAAATTGGAATAAGAGCCTATTCTTCCATTGGCTATAGAAACACTGGTCTCCTCGATCAGAAAAGACGTTGTTATGTGATTTAGGTGAGACGTTCGTGTTTTATTGCTCATTACATGATTTAAGGACTACGAGGTTTGGATGAAACTTGAGCTGTGTTTTAAGAAGGGGAACTTTTTACGTGGCAGATTTGTTTTTGGTGTGTTATAAGTCCCTGTGAGCTGGGCACTTGACACAATAAATGAATAAATAAATAAAAATAACAATATAGCAGATGTTGTAGAGATGCTTGTCAGAGTCAGACGATATTTATTTATTTCCCCTGAAGCCCCAAAGCGCTCATGATGTCCTGCATGGTGTCTCTTCAGTGACAGTTGAGAGTGAATGTTTTTTTGTTTTTTTTGACATTTCAACACTCGTATGAACATAAACAGTGAGCTGAAAATATCAGAACAATCTTGTGCAGAGAGGTGTTTTTAGTTTTCTTTTAGAGGATGTATAGTGATTCAGTTGCTCTTGTGGTGCCTGTGTCCCATTGAATATTGTATTGTTCTGCAAAAAAATATGTGTTAGTATTTGCTGTTTATATTTCTGAAAGGTAAAACTGTCATTAAAAAAGTATATTTTTAGATTGACAGTCTGCATGGCAGGCAGTAGCTCCCCCATGAGAGTGAGGCTGAGTGTGTGTGAGAATGAAGGTTTTCATTTCAAGAACAGACAAAGTGCCTGCTGTCAAACAAAGTGTATAGTGTAAAGAAAGATAATGCAACATGAATTAAATGCCTGATATGTTATTGCTCACCTCTGAAGTATATTTTATGCAAATTTAGTCGTAATTGTGTGCATTTGTGAGATTTTGAAACCCTGCAGAAGCCTGCAGAGTGGATTCATTCAACTCACCCGACGCACTATGTTCAAGATAAACCCTTTAAGTTTGAGCGCCTCAGTGGTGAATGTTCAGTGTAATTTGGAGAAAACGTCGTCAGTCTTTTCTCTCGAGACTGCAGCTCCCCTCAAACTGTCGTAAAGCCGGAGAACTTTGCAGCTCCTCATCAATATTTCATTAACATTAACGGTGGAACATAAACATTTTATCAACATGTATTTCTGCCCAGTGACTCGTCTGATTGCAACTGTACTGCTGCTTTAAATATTAATGATCTTTACATTATATATGGTTTTTAAAAGAATGTTAATGACCAAGTTTGCTTTATAGTGATTCACATAATTGCACAGCATGGGCCAGATACAGATTTACATATATACAGAGGTTTTCTTTAATTCATTATTTATAAACTGTAAATAAAATAAACAAACATCAAAATATCTGATTTATCCAACTATTGTCTAATCGGAATTCACAACATGGTTGGCAAAAATATCCATCAGTGGCACTGCAGCATAAGTCTGTCCAGTTTCAATGAGACAAAACTCCCAAAAGTTGATCAACAGGTGCACTAGTCTGCAGGTGTGGTGTTAGTAGTTCCTAGTTTGGTTCCAGACTGCTTTATTTTATTCTGTTTTGTTGCAGAGACCAGTTTCCTGTTGGGAAATGCACAGATCGTGCAGTGGCCGGTCGTTTACAGCAATGACGGATTCTGTAAGCTGTCCGGATACCACAGAGCCGAAGTCATGCACAGGAGTAGCTCCTGCAAGTAAGATGCTTTCTGTAGCATAATGGCCTGAATGTGCAGATACATTGGATGCTTTAGATATTAAGACATATATGTTGGTTGGCTTTATGTGTTCCTATGGAAAACAAAAACAAAAATGGATTTGCAATAACTACAATATAGATTAAAGGTCTATAAGCAAAGTATTCTGACCACTTTATTTATGCCTCTCTTTCCCAGTGACTAATACCAACACGCTTCCTTTTGCTTCTTTGTATTCGTATTATTTATTTTGCAGTTTCATGTATGGTGACCTGACTGACAAGAAGACTATAGACAAAATCAGACAGACCTTCGAGAACTACGAGTCCCATTTCTATGAGGTGCTGCTCTACACAAAGAATAGTGAGTGTCACTACTGAGTCCTATGTCTTTACTAAAATCATCAAATGCATGATTAAAGGGGAGTTTCTTTACAATAACATTTACTCTCACGTGTGCTCTCTCACAACTCTCATTTGACATGTTTCCTACAGGAACACCAATTTGGCTTTACATGCAGGTAGCTCCCATCAGAAATGAGAACGACAAGGTGGTGCTTTTCCTCTGCACCTTCAGAGACATTACACTTTTCAAACAGCCGATAGAAGATGAATCAACTAGAGGTGAGACGGTTCATGTTCTTGTATCTAGACTAAATGGTTTCCACCTGGCTGCATTCAGCATTTCAGTGTAAAAAAAAAGTTAGAGTTCCTCCTTATTTCTTCTTACACACACTAAAGGGTTAAAACAGGCATTTGAAGTGAACAAGTGAACGTCTCATTAGCCAGCCATTGTTATTAATGCTCCATGTTACCCAACAAGACCACGAAAGGATGCAGTGCGGCCGGAAGTCTCAAGCACACACGAGTGCTGTGACTTCAAAGACGTTTGAGTCCCGGTATGTAACGTACAACTGTCCAGGTGTTGCGTGCACGGGTCAGTGAACACTGGTCTCTGTGGGTCTGAGCGGCGAGATGTCCCAGGGGATAAAGTGTGCCACTTAGACTTTTACATACATCAAGCAGAAACAAAGGACTCTCAGGCCACACGGGGATGGTAAAAGAAAAAACTGATATTACACAGAGGGAATAAAAGAATATCAGACCATTTTAACACATTTAACACAGCTGACAGAGCAACACTACACACAATTAGACTGGTTTTACAGTATTTAAACACAATCAGGTTCTACTGAGCTTACAGTATATATGCTATCACACTTGCTGAATAATATTGTATTGTTAATTATAGAGAGGAACATCTCTCTATATAAAGAGTTTACTCTACATAGCATTTATTTCATGCACAGCACCAAAACGTATACAGTACTCCCACGTTTTACAGTATTTGTCTACTTATGTCTTCATTTTTGCATAGAAATGCAGTTAAAAGTCCAGATTTACCAAAAAGTCTGAATGATGCATACATTGGAAAAATGACTTTCCTATGGTGAAGGTATCTTGACTTGTAAACAGCTCTCCTCCTTCCAGTGTCGACAACCACAAATACATTTTCAATAAGTGGGAACCACTGAATTGAGATTTCAGTAAAGTCATCTCAAAGTGGTGTATTCATGAAGAGAATAAACACTATATATACACAGTTTACTGGCAATATTAAAACGTGAAAGTGAAAACATTCTTTGTAAAAACTGAAATTTGTATGAACATTCGTGTTTGTATGAAAAAGATTCCACGGTGTGCTGTGCGTCTGCATTAAATTGTGCTGTCGTCTCAAAGCAGGATGGACGAAGTTTGCCAGACTGACGCGTGCGCTGACCAACAACCGCAACCTGATGCAGCAGTTGGCACCGCTCAGCAAGACTGAGGTCAACCACAAGCCCTCCAGGCTGGCCGAGGTGAGCAGCGTTCAGAACTTAAATAAGGGTTTGTTTCTGAATGCCATGTATCTACTTACAAAATACCTCAAGTTAAATCAAGAAAGTGCCTTAAAGAAAGAAGATCTGGTGTCTGTAAAATAATTATACTTTATCTAGTCAACAAAATTGAATACATCCCCAGGTTTTGGTATTAGTCACTCGGAGTCAAACTGTTTCTTTCCACCAATTACTGAACAATGATCTGATTGTAGACATCAATCCTCATAAACTTAGGATCTTTTCACACTTATATGTTCATACATACATCCTTTATATAACATACTATATATTTCCACAGGTGAACCTGTTTTTTAAACATATGTTTCACACTTTCCCCATTTTATAAGTCTACTGTTCCTTCTCACACTTTACATGTGATTATGTTCTCATGATGGTAAATGTTCCCTCTCTATGACAAAGGCTCTCCAGCTAGGATCAGACATTCTTCCTCAGTACAAACAGGAGGCCCCCAAGACCCCTCCACACATCATCCTCCACTACTGCACCTTCAAGACCACCTGGGACTGGGTCATCCTCATCCTCACCTTCTACACCGCCATTATGGTGCCCTATAACGTCTCCTTTAAGACGAAGCAAAACAATTTGGCTTGGCTGGTGCTGGACAGCGTCGTGGATGTCATCTTCCTGATTGACATTGTGCTCAACTTCCACACCACCTTCGTGGGTCCTGCCGGTGAGGTAATTTCAGACGCCAAGCTCATACGAATGAATTACATGAAGACGTGGTTTGTCATTGACCTGCTGTCCTGTCTGCCGTATGATATCATCAATGCCTTTGAAAATGTGGATGAGGTGAGTACATTTCAAACCTTTTCCTTAAATGGAGGTTCTTTTTAGACAATTCTTTTAATTTAGGATTGATTTGTTGCTACGGCATGGGTACTTAACACTGCATATAAATATCAAAACATTTCTGATTGCCTGTTTCTATGAAGGATGTCATCACATCTGCTTCTCCAGCAAGTCATCTCCGCGAGTCTTCACATTTCCACAGGAATACCACTCGGGCAGAAGACTCTGTACTCCCAGTAAGGGTATCAGTGTTTTTCTTGTAAATATATATACACTACCGTTCAAAAGTTTGGGGTCACATTGAAATGTCCTTATTTTTGAAGGAAAAGCACTGTACTTTTCAATGAAGATGACTTTAAACTAGTCTTAGCTTTAAAGAAATACACTCTATACATTGCTAATGTGGTAAATGACTATTCTAGCTGCAAATGTCTGGTTTTTGGTGCAATATGTACATAGGTGTATAGAGGCCCATTTCCAGCAACTAT
>JAVQJD010095629.1:0-12974 GCA_036023655.1 Nannoperca australis | reverse complement strand
CCTCTCCTCCTCTCCTTCTCCCCTCCTCCTCCTCCTCCTCCTCTCCTCCTCTCCTCCTTCTCCTCTCCTCCTCCTCTCCTCCTCCTCCCCTCCTCCTCCTCCTCTCCTCCTCCTTCGTTAACAGTGTGGTGAGAAATGACATCTTGGCAGCAGAGAAAGAAGAATCGCAGCTCTCCGACCACAAACAAACAATCACTCTGACTTTTAATTAAAGTAAAGAGAGACAAATTTCTCTGTTTCACGAAGGCGAGGGAAGTGATGTACACACACACACACACACACACACACAGTATTCACTTTATACAGGTGAGTTTAATCTAATTGCTGCATCTTCTGCTGTTGAAGCCAATTTCTGCCACAAAAGGAACGAATGCACAAAAAGAGAGGAATCACATAAAATACAAATACCTATAGAACGTCCACATTATGGCTTTTTAAATCAATATTATATGAGATCATCTGAGTGACACATCTAAGTTTAATAAATCAAGATTAAGAGATAAAGAGCTTTTTCAAAAACAACTTTTCAGATAGTAAGTGAACATTTGGGATTTATTCCTTAATTTTGAGGAATTTAATTAAAAACTTCATACAAAACAACTAAAAGTGATTCTTTATGAAATGAATGGAAGAACCAGCGGCCTGTGAACTGTTTTGTCACCCTGCCGCTTTAGTTTAGCTTCTTAAATGCTGAAAACTGGAGAAGAAGAAAAAAAAAGAGGACAAAGACAAAGAGCAGAGGTGAAAAATGCTCCAGAGAGGTTTATAGAAATGTCAGCGAGGAGGCGAAGATAACCGACAATGACACAGATGGCGGCAGGTTTCTGACCTTTGAACGCTTCAGAGAACTTCACAGTGAAGACGTGAAACTGTGCAGGAAGGGTGACGCCTGCACTGACGCTCAGGCAAACTGTGAAAGATGTTTAAGGGCAGAAAAACCACCAGACCAGCAAATCACATCGGGAGGAAGTCTGAAGAAGTGCTTTCCAACACGTGGTTAACGTCGCGGTTTAGGCCCCAAACGCTGACTTATTCATTATAATAAAGTCGTTTTTGTTAACTTAACCAACCAAACGTCCTCCTCCGGATCACTTCCACCTGTCCTGCGGGGTTCTGGGTTCTTTGCGTCCTCTTCCTGGACTCTGCTGCCCGTCTGGTGGGTTTGTCTGCCTGTTCTGAAACCTCTGACCTCTGACCTCTGCATCCGGGTCCTGTTCCCTCAGTTGCTTGTTGCCCAGCTTGCACAGCCTGTAAGCAGCTCTGTAACTCTTCCTGTTCCTGATACCTGCTGCCGTGCCGCTCTGCATTAGTTTGCTCCTTCATTTGAACATTACAACACTGACAGACCACAGCTGAAAAGCAGTGTTTGTATCGGTTGTTGTGATGATTGTGCTCGTTGTTGACAGAAGGTGTGATTGTGTGGCCTACACACTTCTGACAGCACACCTGAAACTAGTAATCAATCGTCAATAATCATTTTTCATGCAAAAACAAATTAATGGCTGCAGCTTCTCATGTAAACATTTGCTGCTTTCTCACTTTATTGATAATAAATTACACTTTTACAAACCAGATGCTCGATTTAATGAAGAAAATAATCAGCAGATTAATCCACAATGAAAATAATGTAATAATAATTAAATGAATGCATGAGGAATAATAATCTATCATTTAATATTACAGTCACAGGGGACATTTGTTTGATTATACTTTTACTTAAGTGACATTTTCACTGCAGGACTTTTACTTGTAACTTTGAGTATTTCAGTTTTCTGCTACTTTATACTTTTTATTGTTTTTATGACACAACACATTAAAGGTTTGGTAAAATAAGACTTTATTCTGCACGATCAGTCACAGAGGAGGAGAAACACTTTTATCAGGAGGGTTGAAGTCATGAAGGAGTAAAAGAGGAGCGTTTGTACACAATAAAAGATCAACCTTTATTAGTTTATTTTTATATAAATATATATATATCCTTTATTAAAGGAGTCTGTGATGAAGATGATTGGCCACCGTTAATCTCACACCTCCACACGAAGACTTTTATTTAATGATAATAAATACATTTATATAAGATACATCTTCAAATCCAGCTTGTAAAATTAGTAGTTGTCCTTTAAAATAAACAAAATATGCTATTTTTTTACAAAGAGCTGAGAAAAGTCAGAAGTTTTAATCCTTCAGTGTCTTTGAAAAGAGAGAAATCGCTGGACGGTGCAAATATAACAATCGCAGGTTTTCACCTGTCGGCCATCGTGCGTGTGTTTGTGTGTGCGTGTGTGTGTGTGTGTCAGTGTTTGCAGCTTTGATGATTTTTTTTATGACATTTTAAGCCAAAGAGAGAACATGAAGATCAACAGATCAAAGGTGTGTGTGTGTGTGTGCGCGCACGCTCAAGTCTTCTATAATTTATACTTTTAGAAACTGCTTCCAGCTCTGAACACACACACACACACACACACACACACACACTCCTCTCCTCCCTCCAGTTTATCAGCCTCGATCTTCTTCTTCTTTAAATATATTTATAAAACAGTTGGAAATTAAAAAAGGTTTTAATGTTTCTAATCCAACCCTCCTTTTTCATTGGGAAAGAAAACCTCTCGTGTACATTACATTTACATCTCGTGTCCAGCTGATAAAGTGAAACCATCACCGTGTGAGAACAAACCTGGTGCCTTCTAACCTAAGCTAAGTTATAAGTGTGTGTGTGTGTGTGTGTGTGAGTGTGTGTGTGACCGGATGATATGTTCAGTTCAAAGCTGCGGTCAAAAAAACTCTTTACTGATATTTGATGGTAACAACGAAACATCAGCAACTCAAATGCTTTTAAAGGTATACTTTGACATTTTGGGGAAATAGACTTATTCGCTTTCTTGCCCAGAGTTCAATGAGCAGCTAACTTAGCTTAGCATAAAGACTGGAAACAGAGAGAAACTCTGTCTGAAGGTAACAACGTTCGCCAACAGCACCTTTTAAAACTCACTAATTAACTCACTGAATCTTGTTTACTACACACCTTTTTATGGGGGTTATTATGTGCCAGACTATTTCTTGCCTCTGCGCAGTTGCCAGGCAACCAGCACAGACTCCAGGAAGTTACGGTGAAGTTACGTAAAACCACAAATTGTCGTTTTTTACACTTTAGATTTTGTACAAATGAAAGAAACATGATATAATGTGAGTTCTATCAGTGCTGGTTGGTGGATTTTGTTACGTTTGCAGAGGCTTGTGCTAAGCTAAGCTAAGCTAACCAGCTGCTGGCCATAGCAGAGATAAACGAGATTATTGATACCCCTCTGTAACAGCTGGCTAACTTAACGTAGTATAAAGAGTGGAAACGGAGGGAAACTGATACCCTGACTCGCTCTAAAGCTAACAACATCTGCCCAACCAGCACTAAGCTAAGCTAAGCTAACTAGCTGCTGTAGCTTCACAGGCAGAGATAAACGAGATTATTGATTCCACTCTGTAACAGCTGGCTAACTTAACGTAGTATAAAGAGTGGAAACGGAGGGAAACTGCTAACCTGACTCGGTCTAAAGCTAACCACGTCTGCCCAACCAGCACTAAGCTAACCTAAGCTAAGCTAGGCTAACCAGCTGCTGGCCGTATCTTCACAGGCAGATGCGAGAGTATCATCCAGTACATAAACACCCTTAAATTAAAGACTTTTAACATCATGTCGACTGTTTGGTGTTAAATGTAATCTGCTGGAGAACTTTATGACGGCAGTGAATGTATGAAACTGTGTGTTAGCGCGATGACCTGAGTCTCTACATACGACTCCTCCTGTGAGCGAGAAGTCATCCCGGTGAGTAATGACTCACTGAAGGCGCCTTCACCTTATTAGACACCTCCAGCAGAGGGAACGGGGGGGGGCACAAGACCAGAATCCAATTACCACCAGTGCTGAAAGCTCTCGGTGGGCGAGCGGCGGCCGTTTCTCCAGGCGGTGGCGGCGGCCGTTGGAAGGCGAGGAGAGCTCCCAGACAGTGTGTGGGTTTCATCTCTGTTGGAGGTCAGAAATGACATCCTGCTACTAGATACATACATGTTATCCTTTTTAAAAGCAGTCCAGCTGCTGTGACCTCTGACCTCGTCTGTCTGAGTGTGAGATAAGCTACAAGAAGGAAAAGAGAGAGTGAGAGACTACATGCAGAGGTTATCCGACACCCGCTTTATTAAACAGCTTTACAGACACCTTGTCTACAGTTTAAAGCTGCACTAATCAATAGTTTTAATACGTACACTGAGTTAATTGACTGATTAGCAACAATGTAGTGTGGAATATTAGAAAAGTAGGGGAATATTTGGGGAAAGAAGTCTAAATATTTCACAATTTTATAGTTTTGGATTGGATGTTTTAGCTTTTCCTGACATCTACCACTACTACTCATGTGAGACAGCTTGTCATCCTGATCTGTGAAGCTAACATTAGCACTTTAGCTTCTCCTGTCGATCTGTGAAGCTAACATTAGCTCTTTATGTTCTCCTTTCGCTCTCTGAAGCTAACATTAGCTCTTTAGCTTCTCCTGTGGATCTGTGAACCGAACATTAGCACTTTAGCTTCTCATGTTGATCTGTGAAGCTAACATTAGCTCTTTATGTTCTCCTTTCGCTCTCTGAAGCTAACATTAGCTCTTTAGCTTCTCCTGTTGATCTGTGAACCGAACATTAGCACTTTAGCTTCTCCTGTTGATCTGTGAAGCTAACATTAGTTCTTTAGCTTCTCCTGTTGATCTGTGAAGCTAACATTAGCTCTTTAGCTTCTCCTGTTGATCTGTGAAGCTAACATTAGCTCTTTAGCTTCTCCTGTTTATCTGTGAAGCGAACATTAGCACTTTAGCTTCTCCTGTTTATCTGTGAAGCTAACATTAGCTTGTACCATCGATAACAACATTGTTTGTGACTCTAACGTGACATCCCACTTAATATAACCACTTGTAAATTGAGTTTTCTCTGAGTTAACGTTTAAAAAAACACCTTAACAACAAATATGTTTTGGTTAATAGTATGTAGAACGTCTTAATTGTAATTATAATCTCAGTATTTTATATTTTCCTTAAGGTTTTCAGGCCTAGTTGCTGTAGTATAGGTGATTTCGGTTCATACGATCACAGTGAACCTGAATCTCCCTCAACGTCTCGTGGCCTGGTTCAAACAGCTTCAGGCTGAATCTCTGCTGTCTGTCCTCTGTGTTAACCGAAGCCTCCTGAGTTTTCTCCTCCAGCACAGCGTGAATATGAAGCGTTGAAGAAGACTCACTGATGCTGCCTTACAAAAGGGCAGTTTTCTGTCAAAGAGGAAGAGGAGACGCTCTGCGGGAGGCGGGCGACTCTCCGGAGAGACGAATGTCTTCAGAAGCAGAGAGAAGAACTCGGGGTGTTAAACTGCTGAAAGTCTCTGTGAGTGCGAGGTCGTCTGATGAAGAGCAGCGTGAAGATGCTTCAGTGGACGTTTAAGTTACACGCTTCATGTACGTCATGATTTATTCATTCAGTCTGTTTCCATGGCACTTTGTTGTGTTTTGCTTTCATAAATACAACAACTTTTGCACTTTAGTTAAGTCACTTTTTGGTTTGGTGTCTCTTTGGGGTTTTAGACCCGGTTTTGTCCAAAATACCGTGTTTTTTAGCCCAGTTTAGTTTGACATACCTGGTGTTTGAGCCCCGGTTGTAGTTGATATATTTGGTGTTTTAGACCCGGTTTATTTGTTAGTTTCTGGTGTTTGAGCCCCAGTTTTATGTGATAAGTTTGGTGTTTTAGACCCGGTTTTGTTTGATATATTTGGTGTTTTAGACCAGTGTTTATTAGATATTCTATTCTCTTCTTGCACAGAAACACACTGAGTCTCACTACTCCTCTGTCCAACGACTGATCAATACCCCCCCCCATGTTCCTCTCTCTGACCCTCCTTCATTTGCAGTACTTGATCTTTGACCTCTGTATGGATCCAGACCTCTTCAGTTCATTTTGTCCTCCTCTCTGAGAGTCTGTTTTGTTCGCTGGCACCAGAAAACAACCAACCTCCAGTTCAGACGCCCGGAGGTCAAAGATTAATGGGATCAGGAGCTGATCAGAAGTATCATATTAAGTGTGGGGGTATTGATTCCTGCAGATGTGATTAGCTGTAAAACCAAAGCTGACTGTCTCTTTCTCTGGGGACAAATTAAGCCAGAAAGGTCAATAACTGTTCAGTTTGTCCTGGATTATCTCTCCCAGTCACCCCGTCAGATCAATATTTAGCGTGGTAAGTAATGTTACCCTGAACGGAGCCTGAAGCCGCAGAGACTCTGGTGGTCCCACCTGTTAACTTTTCATTGTGGAGCCCATTAATTCAGTGTAAGTGTAGGCGGGCTGCAGGCTGTTTGTAGTCTCCAAGTCCACGCGGAGATAACTCAGATGACATCATTAGGGTTATTTTCTGAGAACAAACGACACGATCATTCATACCGGCAGCGATCAACAATCACAGACTGCCTGTGTGATTAATATGAAGAGCCAAACCTGCTGTGCCACTGTTGGCTTGCTACCATCTCCACAACATCCAAAGGTAAACTACATCAGCTCCTCGCTGTCCTGCATCCGGCGACGCTGAGTTCATTGTCTTATAAAGTTTTTGTGTGATATGACACAGCGTGACGGGAAACACCTGCAGGAATTGGGACGCGACGTCCGTTGGCTTTGTGAAAGCTTAGAAAAATCTGTGAAGCTAACATTAGCCCTTTAGCTTCTGTCAACCTGTGAAGCTAACATTGGCTCTTTAGCTTCGGTCAACCTGTGAAGCTAACATTGGCTCTTTAGCTTCTGTCAACCTGTGAAGCTAAAATTAGCTCTTTAGCTTCTGTCAACCTGTGAAGCTAACATTGACTCTTTAGCTTCTGTTGATCTGTGAAGCTAACATTAGCTCTTTAGCTTCTGTCAACCTGTGAAGCTAACATTGGCTCTTTCGCTTCTGTCAACCTGTGAAGCTAACATTAGCTCTTTAGCTTCTGTCAACCTGTGAAGCTAACATTGGCTCTTTAGCTTCTGTCAACCTGTGAAGCTAACATTAGCTCTTTAGGTTCTCCTTTGATCTTCTTTGAGAAAAACACAATGCGGTATTATTGCTGTGTAATGTTCTTGTCCTTTGTGAAAGTTTTCATGACAAAAACAACAGTTTGAAGAAACATATCGACTAAATAAATACCTCCTAAATAAATACCTCAAGGCCGTAAGGAGGAGTGTTATGATGCTCAAAGGGTGTCACCAGGTCACTTAGAGAAACCAGGCATCTCCTGGTCTTCAGAAACACAGAGTGTGTTTTAATCATGCAGCGTTTTGTGCTGCTCATCGCGGTGAACAACACAGAGGAGGTCTGACTCCACCGGACCGCCGCCGTCTGTTTAAGAATTCACTCCGACTCACGTGTAACAGCTGTTGTGACGTCTGAAGTTTCATTCAGCTGCCCGGAGGCCAAACGAAGGCCATTAGCAGACCTCAGGCCACGGGCAGCCAATCAGCTTCCATTATTCACACGTTTTGTAAGGAGGAAAGCGTGTTTGTCTGCTCGCCGCTGTCACGTCAGGCTCAACTTTGGGTTCGTCTTCCTGTCCGATTCCTCGTCTCGTCTTCACGGTGACGAGGAAACGGGACGTACAAACACTCCCACACAGCTTTAAACTATTTAAAACCACGACTTTGGAGCAGCTGGGTAACGCATGCAAACCGCTGTTTTTCTGAGCTCATGAAAAGTTAAAACCTCTCCGACACCACAAACATACGATGATCTTATAGCATATGACACATTGCTGTAGAATAAATTACCCAACGGTGCATGTAAAGGAGCTCACATGAGCAACTCCAGCAAAGCAATGCAACATCTGCATTAATGCAGCAGGAAGATGAATCCAGAAACTTAAAATATATTATAAAAACACTTTTACTTTTAAATAAACTGTACATACTTTTATGTAAGTGAGAGCATTTTCACAGTGCGGTATTGATTCACGCAGCATCGTGTTTCCTCCTAAAGTAAATTAGCTGGGAAAAATAGATGGGAAAAAGCGTTTTCCGTGAGTTTCCAGTGATTATAAACTGCGTCTGCGACCCGTGGACGCAATCAGTCACCGTGCCTCTGCATTTTGTCTCAGACCTCTCTCGCCAAACTCATCCTCATTAGTGCCTCTTACAGGAGTCCCGTTGGCAAGGTCACCGTTGCCCCGGTAACGCTTTGCTAGCAGGACGATGCTGAGAATAACGATGAGGCCTATCAGAGCGACATCAGCAGCATCAGGAGAGATTTAAAAAAACAACTTTATCAAGAAGATCGCAGCCTGAAGGAGAGATGAGGACGTCAGTATCAGCAGTTTGAGTCTGGACTTTGTTAGATGTCACATTGTGTGTCTCAGTTTGTAATTGCAATTTTATTAATTAAATTTAATTGATGGTGGAACTGTAAAGCTTTCAAAGACCTGAAAAAGATAGATTCATGTCATTATCAATCAAATCAGGCCCGACCAGTTCACATACTGGATTCATTATTGATCAATCAGGTTCAGGGAGGCTCTGCAACGTGCTGGGCTGCACTTAGCAACAGTTTTATGACTGCTGACGTTTGTTCAACTCTATTTTTTGTTTGTTTTATCTTAGTGGTTTCTTTGTGTTGTGTTTGTCTCCTTGTGGTTTTTGAGATCTCTTTGTTTTCAATTGTATTTCCTTGTGGTTGTTTTGGATCTCTTTGTAGTTGTTTTGTGTCTCTTTGTAGTTGTTTTGGATCTTTTGTAGTTATTTTGTGTCTCTTTGTGGTTGTTTAGATCTCTTTGTTTTCATTTTGTACCTCTTTGTAGTCGTTCTGGCTTCTGTGGATGTTTTCTGTCTTTTTGTAGTTGTGTTTGTGGTTGTTTTGTATCTTTTTGTTTTCATTTTATGTCTCTCTGTAGTAGTTTTGTGTGTCTTTGTAGTCGTTCTGGCTTCTGTGGTTGTCTTCTCTCTTTTTGTAGTAGTTTTGTGTGTCTTTGTAGTGCATCTCCGTGTTGCCACCTTGAGTCACTGAATAACATTTGTGCATTAACATTCATGGTTACAGCACATATTCTCCTCACACAGGATCATCTTTGTGAGGTTTAATGTGCGTAATTAACGTAATTCATCATTCATCACACACTGACGATCCAGCGGCTCCTGTTTGAGGCATGAGTTCAGACTCTTACTCTTTAATCTGTCGATCTGCTTGAGTCAACTCTGCTAACAGCCTGAACAAACTCCAACAAGCCTCTGAAATATTGATCTGGACCGAGTGTTTCCTCTCGTCAGCTGTGGTTTCCTCTGATATCAGATCAATACGTTTCAGACCACACAGTCGCTCAGCAACAGCAGCAGAGTGTCTTTTATCACAGAGTTTCACCTGTGAAGGTTGCAGCAGGTCACGTTTGAGATTGGATGAAGCTGTAGCACAACAGCGCTGTCGTCCTTTGATGTAACTTGTCCGTCAGGAATGCGACTTCTTTCAGGCGTGTTTTCATACACGTTTTGCAATTTGCAAATTTAAAAAATGGAGCGTAAATGCCGAAAATTCATCACTTAGAGGTTTTTACGCTTGTCTGAGGTGGAAAAGTTGGAGTATCCATAAAAACAAATCTCATTACAACTGATCCGTGTGGAGCAATCAGGAGACATTCTTCAAATTAATACATGAAACAAACATAGATGTCATGTTTCTGCTTTTCCGCTGTTTGAATGGCGCTCATTTAATGAATTAATCATCTTGTTGTGTCCTCTCTCTCTGTAATGGCACCTGACAGGAACATTTGCTCCTCCAGCTGTTTGATGAAACAACAGTAAACGTGCATTCATTTACATTTTCCTTTGATGGTTTTGCAGCGGTAAAATGTGGATGGAAACATGACTAATGCTTCCTGTGTGGTGTAAAAATCAATCAAAACCATCTTCTAGGATCTTAAAAAGACAAAAAATGTATTAACTTTATTCAAGCAAACACTAAACAGTCCAACAGTTGTCTTTAATCTGAGGTCTTAAGTCAGTGTGTCGTGTTTTCAGGGTTTTAATCCCACAAAATCCTCACAAACACATAAAGACACTCTTTAGATCCAAAAGGTGAAAATGTGATCAAATAAATAGTCAAAGGAAACTGAATCCTGAATACAACTTACAGACCAGGTAAGATTGGTAACAACCAATCAGAAGAGAGGTGGTTTAAACCTGAGTAACAGGGTTATAAAACCAAACGCATTGGATTAATCAGCGTTGTGTTGCTTTGTCAGATGTTTATACTGTTTATTTGTCTGTGTGCAGATTATCAGGCCAGTGTTTTTGGCTCCTGCTGCGACTCTGATGTAAAGGTGACAGAAACATGCACTTAATGTATTTGTACTAGTTTTCCTAAAACAAATGGCCGATCAAAAGGTTTCGTTGGTGGTCGACGGCGACACGAAACGTTCAAGAACAGCAGGTTTCAAGATTCACTTGTGAACTAAACACAAATACAGAATCCCCCGAATATTAAGCTCTCTGGTTGCAGCTCTTCATCGTGTCTCTGTCAACATTTCATCATCATGCTCTGCAGACAGGAAGTGAAGTGTGCGGCGGCGGCGGCGGCTGGAGTTCGTTCTCTCGCTGGGGAAGCCTGAAGCCCTCTGGAGAGACGATGTTTGATGCGTGAGGCTGGTGTCTCCGCCTGTTAATGTCACATCAACCGCTGATGATACACAAAGGATGATGGGAGGGGAACCTGAGCGTTGAATGTTCGTTTGGCGCCGGGATCAGCTGTAAGTGACGTGCTGACGGTGTCTTCACCTGTCACCTGTCAGCCAGGTGATGTTTGATTGACAGGTGGTATTTAAAGATGTTTACATCTGATGCCAAACATGACATCACATCCTGTGTCCACGCTGTAAAAACATCTCGTCATTAACATGTCAACATGGCGTCTGCCGCAGACTCCTGCTGAAAGGTTAATGCCTGCAGGAGCTGCATGCCCCGAGTCTCAGCCAATCACAGACGTCCTGCTGACAGATCATCAGCAGGAAGTGCCGCCACAGTGTGAAACACCAGCACGGACAGACGTGGAGTCGCCTCGGGCAAAGTCATGACCAGAGGAGGCGAGGACGTGACGGTGGCGTCAGAGCACGAGACAGCTGCAGAGGAAACAATGACAATGAGCCACTGAAAACTAACTTGTAGTTGAACTATGGGTTTATGTTTCCTGTTTTATTTTGAAATCCTGGGTCTGTCTTCTTTTGCCTTCCTGTCTTTGTCTGGTTCCCTCCTCAGTTTGATTACACTCACCTGTGTCTGATCCCTAGCGGCCCCTTCCCTTTGTCTCTTGTCTCGTCGTTGCATTTGTATGTTTGCTGTTGTAGCTTCTGGTTTTTGTGGTTCCTGCTGTTTTCCACATCCCTGAGGTTTTTGGTTGTTCTGTTTAATAAATCCTTAGTTTTTTCTGGAGCTGCCTGTCTGCATTTGGGTCCTTTTCCTGCTGCTTCATGGCAAACCCTAACAGTCCAGTTGTTTTATCCATCTTGGATCTAAGATGGAACCAGCGATCAGGATCCAACTGTAGGGAAAAGTACCGAACGTTTATTTCAAGATTCCTGACGAACCATTTGTGAACGTGAAGATCTCCTGAACGTCTAATTTAGAGGTTAGTAATCATGACTTTTCTACCCCTACTCACCTTGCACAATCAGTTGTGCACCAATTTACAATTTACTTAAGCACAATCACATATTTGGTTAGATTTAGCCCTGTGAATAAGCCACGTTTTGGGGTTTAAACATGTTTGGCTGTGGTGTAGTTAGTGAGGCTGCAGGACTTCAGGACTCGAGGTGTTCACCTACACGTACCAACTTATTAAAAGACTGCAAAAGCCACAAAAACAATCATGATGAGCAGTGGTTGTGTAGGCTGGTTTTGTGCTAAACTGAACTTAACAGAATCAGCGTTGAACGTCTTGGAAAGTTACAAGAATATTATAAAAGGTTTTCTACGTGGCAGGGCGGCCGGAAAGATTGCAGACAAAACACAAACAGCACTCTGAAAATACTACAATATTATCCCTCCTTACATTTGTATTAAGCCGTGCAAATCACAGAAATAATAAGATGTTGGCGAGGCAACTCTTCCAGGTGTGTGCAGGCGTTGTCCACATCGTTCTCCGTCCACGGCGTCTTGGATACAACGATCAGCCGGACAGCAGCTGCTGTTTATGGTCCTTGTCATCCAGTCAGGAGCAGGAAACACATCACTTTTATGGCGGGGGCATTAATACGACTGTTATTCTGGGATTTACGAGTCCATCCCAGAGTGCACGTTTGTCCCCGCGGGCACTAAAACGCACCACAGTGTAAAAACCTGCTTAAGATGTTAACAGCAGACTGTAAAACCTCGCTGTGGAAGAGAAGAGGGGGGAGTCGTGTGTCTTGAAACATGTCGCGACGAGCTTGAGGATGTTTGGTTGTTGGGAAAAAACGGAAGTTCAGCTCTAAGAGTAGTGATCATACTGCATCACCACGCTAAATAAGACTGTCCGGATCAGTGGGACATCAGAGGAACAAGGGTTTGCTCTGTCCAGCGAGCTTCTTCAGTTAAATATGAAGATCAGCCAGCAGCTGGTTAGCATAGCTTAGCATTAAGACTGGAAACAGTTAGAAACAGCTGGCCTGGCTTGCTCCAAAGGTAAAAAAAAATGTTTTACGTATGATATAAAAACTACACATTGCTGTCTAATGTACCGGACTATTTCCTGGTTCTGAGAGACCAGGAAGTGACCTGGAAGCACACGACCCCCCCATGAAACTGACCTTTTGAACCACTCAGCATGCAGCTCCGAGTGTTTGCTGTGACTCAGGAGAATATCTGTGTAGTGTTCACTGACTGAGAGGATCTGATTGGTGGCGACTGCCCTGCGGGGGGGGGGGGGGGGGGGGGGGGGGGGGGGGGGGGGGGGGGGGGGGGGGGGGGGGGGGGGG
>JAVQJD010095626.1:0-26379 GCA_036023655.1 Nannoperca australis | reverse complement strand
TCTGCATGTGTTGGGTGTTGCATGTCTGCAATAAAGTGGGTTCTTTTTCTTCTTCTTCTCAAAGCGTTGAATGTTCTTCCTTCCTCATGAAATACTTGCAAAGCCCGTTGTTTCCTTGCTAGCAGCCTTCTTCTTCTCTGCCTTTGCTGGTACATTTCTGCGTTTCTTGGCGAGTTGCTGCCACCTATAGATCAGTGGAATCTGCGGTTTCAATTTTTTTAACAGGGCTTACTTCTCTTTGATTTTATTTGGCAGTTCTGATGAAGATTTAACTGATTAGTCTGACATTTATGTATTCGTTGACAGATCCTGTTGCCACTAAGTGAAATGATGCACTTAATGAACTTGTACAGTTGGTGTGTGTGTGTGTGTGTGTGTGTGTGTGTGTGTGTGTACTCTGGTGTAAGTGCACCTACACGTGTGTATCACCCCTGCAGCTGTTACCTCAGAAGGACACCGCCGTAAATTTGAAGGTGTTGTCGACCTGCTTGAATAAAATGGGCTAAAAGTCAGGTAAACACGAGAATATCCTTTCATTCACTTCCAGGATCCCATAGCAACAGTCACCTCAGTAACCAGCAAACCCAAGAGCAAGTGGAGACCGCTGCCTTTGGACACTGTGGTAAGAACGCAAAGTCAAACAGCCACAGACATACTTAGGCTGCGTCTCTAAACACATCTGTTCATGGTATTAAGGTTATATAATTAAGTGTATTTACCTGTGTATAGAGTAGTGTTTTGTCTGTTTTGGGTTCTTGTATTTAAAGCCCCTCGCTGCTTTGTCCCACTCTGAAAAGTCTTCTACTTTTATCTGCCCAATAGGAACTAGAGAAACTGGCATCTCGAAAGCTAAGAATAAGTGCCAAAGAGACCATGAAAATTGCAGAAAAGCTCTATACCCAAGGGTGAGTGCATGTGATGTAATATATATAAGCATACTGCAATCCACACAGCAAAGTATTGTCTTGGTCCAACCATATGCTAAATGTCCATAACAGTTTGTCTTCCCACAGTGTTTTTGATCGTTCATTTGAACTTGTTTCAGTCGGGTAGCTGCCTATTTTTGTACATGAAAGGACGCCATCTGTCAGGGTGGTGTCTTTCAGGCGTTTAAGAGATGAGTTTGCCAGCAATGTCACATTGCTGAAGCGTTCCGTCTTAGTTTGTCTGTGTGAAGATGACTTGTGACTGTGCGTGTTTTGTTTTTCCTGCTCAGGTATATCAGCTACCCCCGAACAGAGACCAAAATTTTCCCCGCAACCCTGGCTCTCGGCCCCCTGGTGGAGCAGCAGACACAAAGCCCGGTCTGGGGGACGTTTGCCCAACGGGTCCTCGAACAGCCTGAGGGTCCCAGCCCACGACAGGGCAAGAAATCTGACCAAGCCCACCCCCCCATACATCCCACCAAATACGCCGGTACACTGCAGGCAAGTCCACAACAATTTGTTAAATTTTGTTTTAAAGAATTTTAATAAAATGTTGTTAATAATTATGGGCTGGTCTTTCTTTTTCAACAACATGATGGAAACAATTGGCTTAAAGATTTCACAGATTATACTTATGGCAGCCCAAAGCGTGCAGAAGTTGTATTCATGCACGATCATTTGACCAAGTAAAAACAAGAACGGGCAAAACAAAAAAGGAGAATTTAAGCCCCCATGTCTTTGTAATTTATGGGTATTTTGAGAACTTTGAAGTATAAAACGCATCCAGACAAACGCATACATAAACACACTTGAACAGATGGGCTATCAACAGTCATATTTGTGCATGTGCACATTCACACACATTTGGAATCAAACACAGACAATGTGAAGTAACAACTTTCTGTTTCTGTTTCCAGGGCAATGAAGGACGTTTGTATGAGTTCATTGTCCGGCACTTCCTGGCTTGCGTATCCCAGGATGCTTTGGGGCAGGAGACTGTGGTGGACATAGACATCGCCCAGGAGAAGTTCTCAACCTCGGGACTCATGATCATTGCAAGGAACTACCTGGATGTTTACCCGTATGACAGGTGGAGCACCAAGGTATTGTGTGTGTGTGTGTGTGTGTTGTTTATCTTTAAGTTATTGTTCTGTAAAAAAGCTCAAATAATTGACACTCTCATGTAAAAGCTTCATAAGTAACTAAAGACTGTCTAAGCTCACAGTACCATTGCTTAAATCCTTGCTTTTGTAGAATATGGTGTGTGTGTGTGTGTGTGTGTGTGTGTGTGTGTGTGTGTGTGTGTGTGTGTGTGTGGTTGCAGTTGCCTGCTGCCTCCTGCTGCTTGTGTGGAGTGTGTCCTAGTAAAGCTGCATTTGTATGTGCTAGCTGATTCCAGTGTATGAGCAAGGCTCCCAGTTCCAGCCCTCCGCTATCGAGATGATGGACGGGCAGACGAGTCCTCCGCAGCTGCTCACTGAAGCCGACCTCATATCATTGATGGAGAAGCACGGCATTGGTACATTGCAAACACACACACACACACACACAGACTGTGTTTTTGTGGTTTGTGGTCCCAACCACTCACTAACATTTTAGAAAATATTGATGAATCCCACAAAAGGCCAATATTTGTGTATGTCCTCAAATGTCAACATACTCCTGTACCCTACACTAACATACTATTATAGTCAGATTCACATGAAACCTTGCACCAAATATTCTGTCACAGCATATATTGTTTTATATCAATATTTATTGTGATACAGTAAATGTGACTATAACTTGTGGATTACATGTTCTGAAAACTTTAGTCGAGGTAGAATTGTTGTTTGTTTGGGTTTAACTGTTTGGCGTCTAATGCAAACTGTTCTGTGTGAACTGTGTATATTACAGGCACGGATGCAACCCATGCAGATCACATCGAGACTATAAAGAGTCGCATGTATGTGGGCTTGACCGCTGACCAGAGGTTTCTCCCTGGAGAGCTCGGCATGGGACTGGTGGAGGGTATGTTCACAAACAGACACACGCTGTAAGCCAAAATATACAGTAGGCTTTAATACATAGAGATGTTGTGTGTGTGTTTGTTTAGGTTATAACTCAATGGGCTATGAGATGTCCAAACCAAACCTGCGTGCTGAATTGGAAGCGGACCTCAAGCTGGTATCAGAGGGCAGGAAGGACAAACAGAGCGTGCTGCAACACCACATCCAGAAGTACAAGACCGTCTTCATTGAGTCCGCCAGGAAGGCAAAGAAGTTAGTAACAACTTACCTTGGAGTGAATTTGTGTGCTTCTGAGGCAGCGTCTGCACACATATGAGCAGAATGGTGTCATAGTTTACAATGATGGGTTTGTTACACCCGTCCTGTAATGACTGCAGGTTGTTAGTTGTCGTGGCTCAAGTGAGAAAGTCTTTTTCTGTTGCCTCAGGTTAGATGAAGCCCTGTCGCCATATCTGGGTGCAGCTCAGCAGATTACCGAGGCAGAGCAGCAGGACATGGAGATCCCGCTGCCGGTCAGGAAGTGCCCTAACTGTGGGCGGGACATGGTGCTGAAGAAGAAGAGGGAGGGGAACAGGTGAGACGAGACACAAAGCACAGAAGCTCCAAACTATCTCATCACAACAAATGAAAGATGCTGTCTGTCTTTCTGCACTTTAAAACTCAATTCTGCATTTGTTGTATGCTCATCTCCTCACCTCCCTCAAAAGGTGATATTGATGCTTCTGTATAAGCACACCTTAAGAGACCCTAGCAACGCTTTTTCGTGTTTTAGCCTGTTATCTTGAAATCAACTGCACATTATTTTTCTGTTTTATTTTCTACTTTGGTAGCTTGTTTGGTCATTTGTTGTTGCAGTTCCTTTCTGGTGCTGCAACAACAGCACCCTTTGACTTCAACGATCTCTAACCGTATTATTCTTAGACATCCATGTCTGCTAAGTGTCACAGTGCGGCTCCATTTGTTCTCCCTCCCGTTTCTCCGTTCCCCTGCAGTAAGTTCCTGTCCTGCGTGGGCTACCCAGCCTGTAAGACAGCAGTGTGGTTCCCTGACACGGTGCTGGAGGTCAGCAGAGATGACAGCATTTGTCCCACCTGTCAGCCGCACCCCGTTCACATGTAAGTATTTAGTATTCCCTGATCCCTATTCATAACACTGATGATTCTCTCGCACAAAGTATCACTTTACCTGCCAATAGTCATCCCACCCTTTTAGCATATTCTTATATTCTTTTGTGCTCAGATATTTTGTGAATCAAATGAATTGTGAAATATTAGATGTTCACAAAGCCTCGAGGTTGTAATTAACCATGATTTTATAATTGTTTTGAAGTGTTCCCCACACACAAACAACCATACACATATGCAACGTAATGAAAGTACACAAATTTTACACATGAAGTTCAGGTTACTACTCGACCTGTCAACACAGCTGGATAATGTTTGGAAGGAGCTTTCTAAAGTTTAAAGTCTCAGCTGTGAGTCAGTTGTGAGCATGTTAGCATGCCATGGCTAACATGGCTGTAGACCCTTAAAGTCTTTTCATCTGTCTCTTGTGGTTTAACCTGCACGAGCTTCAGCTAGACGCCACATGTACAAAACATCTGTATGTAACCATGTTTATCTGTGTGGTCCCTGTTACCAGTGGAGAAATGCTGATAACAGCAGAAAATCTGTTTGTTACAGAGCCTCTTATGAAAGTTTTAAAGCAAAGAAGGAATTCAATTATACATATGCAACCAGTACATTTAACTATTACATGTAAGTATTACAGGCTCCTTTTTTCACTTCCTGGTTGTCATGTTAACCCCATGAAGGTATAATTCAGAATGCATGGTCTTTGAAATTGGTTTAAATGTCGCTGCCTTGCAGGTTTACTGAGAACTATGATATAAATTCTATGTATATTGTGTTAGAGATCATTCATTCCTTTGGTCCTTTATTTCACTTTATTTACACGTGTTTAACTTTCAAAACATATTCTTTTTATAATAAATAACTACCATAATTTGCAGTGAACATGCAGCTTACAGTTCTTAGATTCATGAGCAATGTATGTAGGCGCTCTCCGCTGTGCAAACACAACAACAAACACAGATGAAGCTCTCAGTGGCTTCAGCAGTTCGAGAAACTTCATCCAAATTCTTGTTTACACAAGTGGGCGTTAACTCCCTGAGCACGTGCCTCAGCTCAGTCCAAATATAGGGCACGCTCAGTAGCATCGAGCCAAAGTGCTCCACACCAGCATCTGTTACCATAGCAACCAATCTGGTACAGAGCTCAAAAGTTGAACTACAGCACTTTTTAAAAAAACAATATCACTGTTTTTGAATCAGATCTCACCCAGCAGTTTCGGCCTGTTGGATCACTTGAGATGATATTAACAGCAGGAGTGTGCAGCAATAAGCTGCTTCTTGCCGCTGCCTCCTCACTGGTGGTCGCCACAGCAACTTTGAAATTTCATGAATTATTTTCTTACTCAAACTCAACCACCACCAAAATACTGTGTATTTACAGTCAATTTTTCACCTTTGCATACTATTTATAAAAACAGTTTACATCCAAACCCTAACACAGCACAGTATTGCTGTAAATTAGACTGCAATTTATAAATGATATTATACATAACATACAGTTTATGATATCTACGACTAGCCAGTATCAGATATCGGATGTCAGTAATATAAATTGCAAGTAGACTGGCTTGGTCTGCCTAAAAATATTTCATATTTCTCCTCTGTCTTTGTTACCAACTGGTTGGACCCAGTTCATATTAATTTCTGCTCAATTTAAGTTCCATCACACCAGAGTTTATCCTGAGGTTGACCTCTTTGACGTTTGTCTCCTGTGTGTCCGACATGCGTCAGGTTGAAGTTCACGTTCCGCAGGGGCAGCCTCCCTCCCATGATGCCGTTAGAGTTTGTTGGCTGCATTGGTGGATGTGACGAGACGCTCAGAGAGGTGCTGGACCTGAAATACCTCCGAGTGGGGGGAGGTGGAGGAGGAAGAGGAAGAGAAGAGGACCTTCGCGCACCAGGTCCAAGGCCCCCGAGACCAGAGCCACCCAGAGCCCCAAGATCAAATCCTCGGCCTTCCCTTCCTCCTGTCCCCTCCTGGACCCCGCAGCCACGACCTCCAGCGGGTGGTGATGGTGGCAGTGTAGACACCAACAGTGATATCATTGTTTGTAACTGTGGTCAGGAGGCACTTCTCCTGACCGTGCGTAAAGACGGCCCCAACCAAGGTCGCCAGTTCTACAAGTGCAACGCTGGGGGCTGCAACTTCTTTCTGTGGGCGGATCAGCCCAGCCTGCAGGGGGCTCCCCAGAGTCGAGGGCCTCCGCTGCAAGCGCCACAGTCCTCCCAGCCTCCGAGGCCCTCCCTCGGGTTCAGGAACACCCCAGGAGGAAGCAGAGGGCAGGAAGGGGGTGCAGGAGGGAGACATGTGGGACAGACAATGTGTAACTGTAACGAGACAGCAGTGATACGTACGGTGCAGAAGGACGGTCCAAACAAGGGCCGGATGTTCCACACCTGCGGGAAACCAAGAGACCAGCAGTGTGGCTTCTTCCAGTGGGCTGATGAGAACGAACCTCCACCAGGCAAGGCTCTCACTCACTCACTCTCTCACACACACACACACACACACACACACACACACACACACACACACAGCAGAGAAAAATTCATACAGCTTTTCAAATGTCCTACTTGTTTTTACCCTCAGGCCTGAAATGAATGAGACATTTTCAGCTTTGCTAGCAGTGGGGCTTCAGCAATGTCATTAGGTCACCACTTTATTCCAGAAATCTCAACAACTATTGGATGAAATGACGTTTGGCTCCGACATTCATGTCCCCCTCAGGATTGATTGAAATAACTTTGGTGATCCCTTAACTTTTCCTTTAGCGCCGTCATCAGGTCAAATTTAAAATGGAACATGCAGAACATTGTTAACATGCTGACGTTAGCATGTAAATTCAGCCTCACAGAGCTGCTAGCATGGCTGTAGACTCTTGGTCTTGTTAAGTGAGACATTTTTCTTGAATTTAACAGCTAGCAGCTACATTACAAAAGGGCTACTCGTTCTGACTGTATTATAAATAGATCACTGAAACACCTCGGCTGCATAAAGGAGTATAGTCGCCCTTCAAAGCTCAAAACTAGGGTTTCAGTTTACTATCAGCGGGAATTTGTGGAATTTATAGAAAATCCATCTTCAAAGGTTTTTGAGGCACTAATTACTCTTTACTTCTCTGAAATGTGTCTTTTATCACATGCAGACCCTGTTTCACATTAAAGGGAGGAACACCCAATAATACATTCTCATAAACAATATATTACAGAAAGACATTTGCAGTTTCATTTGATAATGTCTGATTAAATCTGAGCCTGCAGTCAGCTAATGCTTTCTGAAACACACCATGTTTTATTAAATACGATATTGTAATACGAGCATGCAAAGCAGAGAGAAGATGTACACTCAGATCCTTCTCACTTACATCTTTAGTTAATGATTAAAAAAAGTTGACTCATAAACACTCACACTGAGACCTTGAGCCGTCCACTTACCATGCTGACGCGCTGCCGTCAGTCTCAGCGCACACAGAAACATCTTTGGTGCTTTTTATGCAGTGACTTCTAACCGCCCCGTGTTGTTTGTGTGACCTCTATTCCCCTGTGTCAGGTGGTTCAGGTGATTTTGGTGGTTCAGGTGGTTTTGGTGGTGGATTTAACGGCGGTGGAGACGGAGGGAAGAAGGGCAGGACGATAATGGGAGGTGCTGCTAAGAAACCTCGCACCTGCGGCATCTGCCACATGCCGGGACACACCCGAGTCACCTGTCCCCAGCGGTGACAGCTGGTTAAAGACATTAAGTGGAGTTATTAAAGTCTATGACTTCAAAGTGTGGAGTCAGGTTTGATTTTTCAAATATATACAAGAACTCAGAATGTAAATACCTCCTCACAGGGGGTGGACATCGTCTAGTATCTAAGAATTTAACCAAGATGCCGTATCCTTCCTGCAAAGTTGTGCTTGATAACAAGACCAAAGTCGTGTAATAACTATGGCTCCAAACAAAGTCGGGAATAGTATTTCCCAATCGCAGTTGTGCAACGCATTAGCAACTTTGTCAGAGAAAAAAGGAATGTCAAAGATATTTTGAGTCTCTGGGAAAAAATATCGGACCTTTCTTTCTGTTTTCATCCAGCTCTGATTTTGCAGGTCTCCTCAGATCTGCAGTGTGCTTGTTCAAGGTGAATGTCTGTTTTCTGGCCCCTGGGTGGAAAGTTATGGGTCATTTTGGGGTCAAATTAATTTGAGTAAATGTTAGGTCCTTCCAGATGACAGCCCCGTTGCGATCGGAAACTCCTAACAGGAATTCAACATTTTATTTTTGTCGAACTTTTCCTGTAAAGTCGGGTCCAGCATTTTTACGCAGACGCATGCTATACGCTTCAAACTCTTCCTGTCTGAACTCTTTTGTCGCGAGAGAGAGAGAAGCTCTGAGTACCAGAGAGAAGTTGAACCTTTTGAGAAATAACCGCAGGAACCTGAAGGTGGTCAACACTTTCTGGGAAATTTGCTCATCTGGTCTTGGATCCAATGAACGCCCCCATCTATCCTCCCAACTTGACTGAGATCAGCTGGAGGAGCGTGATTCTAACACGGAAGCTGTCGTTAATGAATAAATGTGTATGTTAAAAAAAAAAGTATTTGCTCAGTTTATTAAAAATTAATGGTGTAATTCATATTAATGTGCTGACTTTTGGTTTTCCAACTTTTCACCATCAGTACCTTCAACAGGAGCCAAGTGTTTTACATTTGTTGAAACAGCAAAATGTGCTTTTACATTGTAAACATAATGACGGCCGTCTGAGGAGTTGTCAATACCAAAGATCTTTATTTTAATATTGATGAATGCTAATAAACATAAATGTACTTTAACCCTCTATTGTTGTTTATGTCTTTGACAGAGGCTGATGCTTTGAGTTTTGGTTTTGGTTTTGTCTTCTCTTTGTTCCACTGGTTTTGTTTTGGTTCTGTTTTTACTGTCAGCTAAAGAAAGTTTGGAAGAAACCAAACTCAAACTCATTACTCATTACATTATGATAATTGAGTGTAGTTTGAGCAAAATGGAGCAAAAGGTGCCTTAATTATCATATTTATTGTCCTAACCCGTGGCTGGAGAAGTACTTGGATCCTTTTCTTAAATAAAAGTAGCAATACCACATTAGAAATACTTTACAATAAAAATTCCAGCTTTCAGAGTTTTACTCGTACAAAAGCATTAGTAGTTAAATATAATTACAGCGTCAAAAGTAAAAGTACTTGTGAAGAAAAATGGCCTCATGTAGGAGTTGTAATATACATTATATAACTGAATGGTTATTATCACCGATGCACTCTGTAATTAGCATTTTACTGCAGTAGTTGGTCAAATTGCTGCTAATTTCAGCTACTGATGGGTAGTTTATAACAATTTTTTATGATAATTAAATGTTTTGATTGATTGATCCTGATTAAAGCAACCCCTAACTACAACTGTCAAATAAATATAGTGGAGTACAATACTCCCCTCTGAAATGTAGAGTAGTAGTATAAAGTGGCAGAAATGGGAATAGTGTGTTTCTGCAGGAATGCACACTGTATAGGGTCTAACTGATCCCTAATATTGAATGTTAATAGGTCTGTTGCAATAGAAAAAAGTCTACTTATATGTTATCATATAAGTTGGCTCCTTTCAGACAAAGTTTGCAGTTCTGTGATTTAATGGTTTGGTTTTTCCAGGAAGTGCTGCCTGCCTCTGGAACTGGCGAGCCATTGAAGTGCGAGCCCACCTGGGGGCTGAAGGGGTTGGGACAAAGGGAAAATAAATCAAAAAGGCATGGATTCCCGGCATGAAGCTGTTAGAAACCGTAATTTTTTTTTACCCCCCTCTCTTGATATTCCAGAGAAGTAGCGATCTTCTTACCGTCACATTTGGTGAGTCATAAGTGACTCATAACATGTGGGTGGGAGTGAGCGCTGTGCTCCGTCCTCCGTCCTGCCTGCCGTGTTGTTCTCGTGGCTCCATCCTCAGCTCCCAACTCTCTGCTACAGTAGTATCCGGGCAGATAACAAGTCATGTGATTGCCGTGTTCCTTTTTTGAATTGCAGCGATAACCTCCTCCTTACGGGAAAGGCGCTCCTTTCTTCACGTAAATTGCTACAGGAGTACCGTAAACGTTAAGACCATACAGATGAGATCACCGAAGTTACCGGTGCTATAAGTCTACCACCATGCAGGACCAGCGTGCAAACTCACCACTGAACACAACTGTATATCCGACAATATTAAAACACCAGGATCATTTAAATGTCCCGTAAATACCAGGACTCCCAGCAGGAGTCCCAAAAGTCCTGCAGGAGTATTAAAGGAGTATTATAGCAGCAACTTAAAGGGGCACTCCACTAATTTTACACATGAAGTTTAGGTTACTCGTCACAACACAGACTGTAAAAGCATGTGTATAATGTCCTCTGCGCCTCTGAAAGGACCTGTGCATAAATCTGACAAAATAACCCTGATGATGTCATTGTGATGTCATCAGAGTTATCTGAGTTTGGGCTTGAGACTTAACATTTTTAGCTATAAGTATGAACGATCTGGGTGTTTACCAGGCAGTCAGAATCTAATGAATGGCACTATCCAGTTGCATCATGGCAAATGTAGCATTTCATAGTTTTTAGCAATAGGCTACTAGGGACCAAAAAATCTGAACATCTAAGCATCTGCTTCCAATTTCACCATTTGTCTTTCTTTTTCTGCAACCGTTTTGATAATCCATTAATCATTTGTAAATTATTTATTTAAGTAAAAATTCAATTCAATACAAAAAACTTTATTTGTCCCCTTTAATTAAAGGGGACAGTTCCACATAAAACAGCATAGACATACAGTACAAAACAATGAGTGCTAACTGAACAATACTACTAGTCTAATTTAAGTTAATACAGTTTTAAAGATGCAAAAAGTGTGCAAATATGGTAGTGAGGTAGAATCGATGTGCAAAAGGCAGTATGAGTATACACGCCCAAAAAACAATTACAGCTTCCCACATGTTAATATTTGTTAACGTTTCTTGGTATTCTGTGACAGTAATAGCTTAATAAATTGATTAGCTTTGGTAACCGTTTTGAACTGTTGCTCTGACAATTTGAAAAGGTCAGCTTGGGCTCTTGGAACATGCAAAGGGATTTTAAAAATATATATATTTTCTGATATTTTCTATACCAAACAATTATCAAATAATTTAAAAAGTATTAATAAATAGATTAATAAGATTTAAAAAATGACATAAAACGAGATGCTACACATCACTATAAGAACATCATTGGATTATTAAAGGTATTTCTGGTTCGGCTGTTTACGTAATCTCAATGTTATGAGGTCAAAGGTCACAGATGGATCAGTAGAGGTGGATCACTCTTCAGCCCTGAGCTGTTCATCAACTCATCCTGCTTGTCTCATCATCATTATCAACCAGCTTTTCAGCATCACCATAGAAACAGTTACCATGACACCCAATGCCCGTAAGTGATGCAAGTTCCAGGTGCAGACAGACAGCGGACTGTGTGTGTGTGTGTAGTTACAGAGAGTTTTACTGTAAACTGATCCACCCTAGCCTCAATGACAGACAATGGGAAATTGGCTCTGCGCCTTTTTTCCACATAGTCCCGTTACCTTTGTGAGCTGTTCCCACCTGGGGTCTGGGCAAGTAGATGTTCAGGTAAAAAGTTAGATAGGTGTGTATGTGATCACACCAGGGAAGAGAGATTTTAAGGATCAGTCCTCTGCAAAGAAAACAAATGTTGGCTGGAATGTCAGCAGTCATTATCGTCACTTAGATCTTTATCTGTGTTGTACTCAACCTTATTTCCATCTCTCCTCTCTGCAGATGGGTTGCTTAGCATTCAGGATGTAAAGACTTTCAGTCAGTGTTTAGCTGTTTAGTTCCATATTTGGATCAAATACGGCTGGAGGGGCGGACATTTCCACCAGAGAGTGAAGCAAGGCCTTCATTTCCATTGCAGATTCTGATCTTTCATTCCTTTAGTTACATAAAAATACATGAGCTCATACTCTGTTTCTGTTGGATCAATCATAGTCATATTTTGAGGCTGTGATTGGACTGACATGTTGTTCTGTTTGTTAATATCTTAAAGGAATGGTTTGACATTTTGGGATCTAATTGTATTCACTTTCTGGAGGAGGGTTAAGGCTACTGGCAGCAGCCTGTTAGCTTAGCTTAGCATAAAGACTGGAAACAGGGTGGAACTGCTGGCCTAGCTCTGCCCAAGGGTAACAAAGCACACCAACCAGCACCTCTAAAATTCACTGACTGTTGTTTAATCTGAACAAGAAGTTTGAAAATGTTACTTTGACCCGAAATCATGTGTCGGACAATTTCTTGTTAACTTCCTGAAATCTCCACTAGTTGCGTGGCAAGTGATCCCAGCCAAGAAATAATCTGCGCATAAACGGCAAATTGTCTATTTTACACTTTGCTTTTTTGATAGAAAGTGTTAATTTGTGAGCTTTAGAGGTGCTGGTTAGGGGATTTTGTTACCTCTGGACAGAGCTAGTCGTTTCCCCCTGTGTCCACTCTTTATGCTAAACTAAGCAACAGACATGAGAATTGAATCAATTTTGTTATATAACTCCCCACATCAATGCAGATAAGTTTATTTCCTAACTGTTCTTCAAAATAGCAATAATGTGCAAAAGCTTTACAAATGATTAGATAAAAAATAACAATCATGTCAGTTTGGATTTTAAAGTTAAGGTCCTTATGACCTTAATGAAAAACATATAGTAAAAACGAAAGCACTCATCGTGTGGCCGCGTCTCCTCCCCTAACTTTAGTATCACATAACCTTGTCGTTTTGACCCTCCTCCTCCCCTGTCCCTCTTCTGCACTCTGCTCCAATTTGCGTGCGCGGCCTCGTGAGCGCGGGCACGCACACTGGGGGCTCGGCCCTACGCAATGGAAAGGGGGCGCGCCCGGTTTAAAGCAGCGCGTTGTCCTGTGTTGATGTGTCGCAGATTTTAAAAAGTGAGGGAGGCAGGCAGCTGGAGTTTGGCGAGACGGAAGCGCAGAGACGCGAAACAAGTGTTCACACCGGGAGCGACCAGCCGCAGGGACTCTCCGAGGACTTTGCCCCCCCCCCCTCCTCCTCGTCAACTATTTTTATTTGGGCTCTTTGACAATAACTGCAAAGATCCAGTTTGCTTGCTGTTTGGAGCGTGTGGAGAAGCGCGCGGCGATGGAGCTGTCATCAATAGGAGACCAAGTGTTTGCAGTTGAGTCAATAACAAAGAAGAGAGTGAGAAAGGTAAGAAGGACGGCTACGAATACACTTCATATAACTTACATGAGTTATCCTTCTGTGCTTTTTACCCTAATGGAGCGGCACGCTCAGTGTAGCACCCCCTGTCCTCATGCGCAACAAAACTAGGCTACGCAGTTTCTTGATAGTTTACGCAAAATACATATTCAGTCTAAACTTTTCTTTTAAATGAACTGCGCCGAAGTTTAACATTGTTTCGCAGCGCGAGTCGCATCCTGTAGCCTCCTCGTGCAGCACGCTGAGGTGCTGCAGCATGAACGTGTTTTGAGGGAGCCTACGCAGCTGTAGTAAAATGTTAAAGGGGGTGTGTATCCCGAAAGCGAGTGTACGGCCAGTGCACTGGGAGCTGCGCAGTTGCTTTGAGTTACGCCAGCGAGCGGAGCAGCAGAGTATCTGGGCGAAACTGCTGCGTAATGTCACCGCTGCTGTGTAATGGTGACCCATTGATTCAGCCTCCGGGGGAGGAGACGTGGACCAACACACTGCCCCTACAGTAGATCATTTGGCGGCACACTCGTAGGATTTGACGCAGCACGTGCACGTACAGTATACCCTGTAATGTAAAATACACAAAGTGTAGCACAGCATCACCTCCATGTAACCGCAGTGGGCTATTGTAGCCTATATAAAGTTTATAATTATAAAATAAAATGGTGAAACCATGTGAGCGGCCGGCGTCCTCTTAAACATACGGTAGTCTCGCACTTGGCGAGTAGTAGTTATTCTTCGCTCGGGATTACTGTGGTAATTGTTTCGGGCTTACTGGTTGAACGTTGCGCAACACCACGTTGTTTACATGTTTACATGTTCCCGTGGCCCCACCTATCCGAGCCACCGGTGTTCTGTTCTGGAAAGAGTCCGTGCGTCGCTGAAACCGGCTCGTGCGGTCGCGTAACCACGTCGCGAGAGAGAAAAGCTGCTGTTTGGAGGCCACCGTGCCCCGCTGTCATTGACGTCATCCCCGAACAAAAAACACACATTTAAAGTGACAGTCGTACCCCGCTCGCAGCAGCTTGTTTTCCGGAACATACTGGAAGAGCAGGTTGTGTGAATGTGTCCGACTCTAACTGCTGCGTCTCCTCTAAGCGTGCCCCCCCCCCCCCTTCTGTCTCTCCTCAGGGTAATGTGGAGTACCTTCTGAAATGGCAAGGATGGTCCCCAAAGTGAGTAAGCCTTGAGTCATCATCCGGTGACCTCATCCTTTCAATATATACACAGTTGTCTTTACAAAATCTGCTTCTTGATTCCTGAGCACTACGTTCTGTGAACATAGAATGATTTAAATGTGTGTGTGTGTGTGTGTGTTGGCAGGTACAGTACTTGGGAACCAGAGGACAATATTTTAGACCCGCGCCTGGTCCTGGCCTACGAAGAGCAGTGAGTAATCACGGAAAGCTTTTTTTTTTTTTTATGCTTGCAAAGCACTTTTTGTTGTTGTTTTTGTTTTGTTATTGTTCTCTCTCTCACAATCAGTTTTATCTTTGTCACTTTGTCTCTGTCCTCTCCCACCCCTCCGTTTCTACACCTGTCCCAGTCAGGAGAAGATCAGAGCGTTGGCGTATCGCAGGAAAGGTCTCAGACCCAGGAGGCTCGTCCTGCGGGTAGCGACACTTAACCATTTCTTCTTGCCTCACAAGCCTTTTGTTACACCTTCCTTTACTAACCCTCACTGTGCAGGGAGGAGTTTGTTTATTTGAAGACCAGGTGATGATTGTTAAGTTGAGAATCTTTCCTGTTGGGAACATCTCAAAATAATCCCTCCGACGGGATCCCTTTGAGTTTAGTTAAAAAAATGAGTACAACACTGTGAGCATGTTAGCATGCTGACGTTAGCACAACTTGCTAGCATGACTATAGACTCTTTGGACTCAGTAAATTCTTGTTAGCAGGATCAGTTTCACTGTTGGTTTCTGTCCTTTCAGGGGATTTGTTGTCAGTAAGAACACTATAGAATATCACAGGACGGATCATTTAACACTACATTTCCCATAAATGTTCCCACAGATGACAGACTTGACACATACTGTAGCTGTTGTCTCAAAATGAATGCAGTAATGGACTCACCTGTTAACCTGACATCTTTGCTCTGCCTCCAGAACATCTTTGCCATGGACCTCCGCAGTGCCCACAAGGAGAAGCCCCCCCCCCGCCTGCGCCTCTCCCTCACCCGCTCCATGAGCACGGACGTGGACCAGGCCGTGTACCGTCGGCCAACCTGGAGGAAGAGCAAGCAGAGGATGTCCAAACGGGGGCTAGGGGTGCCCACGCACAAAACCATCCATCCACTAAGGAAGAAGGAGCAGCCCATGGAGGAGGACTGGGGCGTCACCAGCGAAGAAGAGAAGCAGGAGTCTGAGAGCATCTCCGAGGAGAGGCATGAAGACAGTTTATATGGTTTGTCAAGTTAATCACTTGTAAATTTAGTAGCCTGGTCATGACCTTTGACCTTTAAAAGTGATCAAAGTGTCTCCTTTTCTCTCGTTAAGGTCCGTCAGAGTGCAGCTCCCCGCCCTTGCTGGAGCGACAGGACCTGGATATAGAGGTGGAGGAGAAGGTGGACGCCGACCTGACAACGGTAAGCACAGAGATGTGGACTGACACAGGAGGCGAAACAAGACAGATCCAAGCATTTGCGTGCGACCAATCAAAGGACAGCGCTTCAGTGCCTGAGGCCTGGTCAGGAGATACGGTTACCGTGGGCGACAGGTCAGATTGGGACAGAGGTGAGGAGGGCATTGAGACGGCAGGTGACCCTGCTGCTGCCGCCGCCGCTGTCACCGTCTGCTCCCCTGCTGAGGCGAGCAAGGAGGAAGTGAGTGGCGACAATGAGAGCGTTACCACGGCGACACCGGGCAGTCAGGCTGCTCCCGCTACAGCAGAGCATCCCGATAACGTGATTGTGACAAACGTGACTATCAACTCACTGACGGTGACTTTTAAAGAAGCCACGGTGGCTGAAGGCTTCTTTAAGGGCTATTGAATGATGAGAAAGAGGGAGATGAAAATAACTATAAGTAGACTTGCCACTCATTTTGTACTTGTAAATAGTCATTTATGTAATATAATTTCACATGTTTACAAAGCTACACTCATTTCCTACTGAGTTCAATAAAGACATTATTGCCTTTTTGAATAAAAAAAATGAGTGGTAATTTTATCATTATGGCTCATTTTATTAGGTGAGATAGGAAGCCTGAGGCCCCCAAAAATGTGCTCAAATCACCATTGTAATCCAGGAGACTAAATGTATCTTAATGGCAGGTTTCATTCCTTGGGCCACTGGGTTTACCGAGACAGATGTTGATACAGCTGAGACAGCAGTCTTAAACCTTACAGACCACACTACTACTTCCATACAGTTACTCTTTCCAGTTGTCCTCAGTGCTTTCCAGCTTAGACGTAAATCTCACACTCAAATCTGTTCTCGGGGCCTGTTTTCAGTCGCTCCTCTTTCTTACGAGTAATGTTTTGTAAAGACATTGCTGTTGTTTTTTCAGTATTCGCACAGAGCGAACCGCATGCCCTTTCAGTCTGTGCCACACATGCACAAAGCCCTGTCCTGCGGTTTGTTGAAGAGGTTTATTTCTGTCACAAAAGAAATAAAACAAAGAGAGAGAGAGAGAGAGAGTTAATGCCTGCCGCTCCAATGATGTTCTGCATTTCAAGAAGGATGGATGCACAAAAAGAAGTACACAGTTGTGTTTGCTGTCTGTCTGTCATTTTACTTTTCAAGTACAAAATGCTACCTGGTTCTATTTTTGTATTACCAATTGATAGTCCAGTCTTTTCATTAGCCTTTATGCATTTCAAAAGAGGATATATCAGTTTACACTGCCGCCGTTCTGCTGTGTAGGGTAATGTGCAAATGGAAGCAAATGTACGTTAGGTCAGACTGTAGTGAACTATTATTTATTGCATGTCACATGTATAAGCTGAACTAATTTGTCACTTAAATGTGTCTCTGACAAAGATTAACTGTCAAACATGTCTTCTATCTAAAAATGACTTTTTATTTCGATTGCATTTCCAATAAATATGTACGAAAATAACTGCCTCCTGGAGCATATTTATCACGTGGGATTACTGCAGGTAGTTTTTTATGAAGGTTAAATATCCGACGGGGGTTGAGAAAAAAAGACAAACATCGCAGCACAACCTCAGGTTTTCCTTTTGACAGACCTTTCTTGTGTAGTAATTTTACTTTTTTTACTTTTTTGTGCAACCCAGTTGTGCTTGTTTTTAAAGATGCATTGATTTTGATGTTTTTGTGGTCAACAGCGCCCCCCAAATCACAAAGTCTTGAAAGTCAACGCACAGTAGCTCCTTTTTATTCAGTTATTAATCTTAACTGCGGAAACTACGCCACAACATCACCTGGCAGAACATCTTTAAACTCTCATTGTTTTCTTTTCCTGTATGATCAGTCTGCAAAGAGGAGGAGAGAATCTGGACATGTTCTTCAAACATGTTACTACTACATGAGCTCTTTTCTCAGTCTTTTGAAACCCTTATGATCACATCCAATAACCTCCTCCTTTCTGAAATAACTAATTTATACAACTTTTTACTTTCACCCAGGTGTTTTTAGGAGTTTTACTAAAACTCTGCTGCCTTGATATTGAACAATTGTACTGCCACATATCTCCACTAGAGGGCATATTGCTCTCAGGAAAGAAATGACTGTAAATGACGCCATCAAGTGCAAGTTAATAGTCTCTGAATCATAGGCTCAGTATGTCTGAAGTGTGGAGGGGAGCACAAACAAGAGACATCATTTAGAAGAC
The DNA here is from genome assembly GCA_036023655.1 of Nannoperca australis. NCBI lineage: Eukaryota > Metazoa > Chordata > Actinopteri > Centrarchiformes > Percichthyidae > Nannoperca > Nannoperca australis. Next base: position 8,270 of record JAVQJD010095626.1, on the reverse strand, counting down.
ATGAAGCTCTTAGTGTTTCTTATTTTGTGACAAACATACGTTTGAGTATCTGAAAAGGGAAAATGACATTTTATCCTGTATGATCACAAGATCAGTGAGAATCATGTAGGCGCTGGCACTTTGAGATATGGGCATGCTGTGATCACAGCGCTGAAAATATTCTTTTACAGGTTTTTGCAGATGTTACAGTTTTAAGCTTGACAACTAATTAATACTGTAGTATTTTTACACATTAACACATATGAATGTGATGCACTTGAAAATGTTAAAAGTACCCTAATGTAAGACTGAGGAGAGTGAGGATAAAAAAAACAAAAAGTAAAATGACTGATGAGGTCCATCTGAGCAGGTTAGCTGTGCAGTGTAGGTCACCATGGTGATCTGCCTCAATTAAAGAGTGAGTGTATGCGTGTATATATATATATATATACCCAATCTTATTTCTAACAAACAGCCACATGCAGGACACATCCCTGTTGGTAATTTTGATTTTATTATAAAAAAACAGTATTTGAATCCACAGTTTGTGTTTCCTTTGTACAGTAAAAAATATTAAATTAAACTCCCAAAGTTCTTAGCAGAAAGATAAAGAGGATGGAGTTGGGGGGGAGGGAGAACAACTTCCCTTCAAGGAGGGAGGAGGGGGATTTAAAGTCCAAGGGAAGCAGCAAAGGGGACGAGGCAGAAAGAGACGGAGACTGACTCCTCACGTCAACTTTCTCCTCATTTCTGTGCAACACAGTTCATTTGGATCAAAATCCTCTGTTTACTCCAAACAGCAGAATCCTAAAAACACTAAAAGGAGCCCACCCCACCCATTTTTTTTCACATCCCAGCCCATGTACTCAAAATGTTACAGGCACACAGGTATGCACCCCCCCTCCCCAAGCCTCCACTGCTCCATATTAAGTGTCTTTGAAGGAAGGAGTGCACACACATTCGAGGGAGAGGGCTTGCATGTTTGCGAGGGAAGAGTCCTTTCCAGCATGACCGATGTCCAATACAGAAGCTGGCCTGGGACGTCAAATATGTCCGTTCAACATCTCAAACTCACAGCAGACCCTCGACCACTGCAATAAAACACTGACGAAGTATTCCCACCTGGACCGACCCAACTAAAGACATCTGAAGTGAAATGAAATATCCACTACTCCTGTCTTAACAAAAATATATTTCTATACGAATTGTAGCAGTCTCAGGGTACATAACACCCCCTCTCCCTTCCCCAAAGAAAAAAAGAATAAATAAAGCAAACCCAAACATTTAAAATTGAAGATATGCATCATATTTGGATTTACATTAATAATCCACATCACCCTGCAAAAAAAAAAAAAAAAATTGAAAGAGACTGAATGATGGGAAACGAAAACGATAAAAAAAAGTTCTTTGCATTAAATCCATTTCCTCTTTAATTCTTTACCACTTTTAAAATCTTAAAAACATTTCTTAAAAAAAGGCAATTACTCCTATTTACCCCCAAAACCCAGAAAATATCACCTTTCCTGTATTCAGCAAGAGGTGGAGGTGAAAGGGGGGTGCTAGAGAAACCATCCCCTTTGTCCACAATTGGCAAAAAAATATATTAACAGCAATAACTTACAATTCATTTACTCTAATTTATTTAACGACTGCTTGATTTATTGTTCATCTCCCATAGGAAGTTCAGTTCAATGCATCTTTATTGAAAACATTTTAAATAACATTTAATAATAGTATAAAAAAGAAAGGCTAAGTAATAACAATAACACTGTCCTGGGTGAGTGCAGTTTGTGCGAAGAATCACAGAGCGGTTCAGCTCAACATGACACGTTAAGTAGAATTCCTACATGGTGTCTAATAAAGAGTTGTGATTCATGTTCTGGTCCTGACCGTTCCCCCCCGGCCCGTGGAGACCAGCCATGCCACTCAGCTGAGATAGCATGGCGCTCTGGTCCGACCCAAACTGCTCCATAGAGTTCTGTTGCTGCTGCTGGTTCGATGGCTGTTGCTGTTGTTGTGGAGGGACCACCATACCAGAGTGGTGCTGGTTCATGTGGCCTGGGTGAGGGGAACCCGTCTGCATCTGGGGGGAGATGTGATGCGGCGAGGGCTGGGGCTGCATGCGTGGGGACGGGCTGGAGTGTGGCGGCTGGGACTGGGGTCTGGGAGAAGGCTGTGGGGATCGCACCTGGTTAGCCAGAGATGTGGACAGCGCCTGGCCCTGCAGATGTGGGTGTGGGGACTGGGCCATCTGCTGCGGCTGCTGAGGGCTCATGGGATTGCTGTGCTGGGCTGGTGACCCTCCAGGGCCCAGATGCTGCTGCTGCTGCTGCTGCTGCTGCTGCTGCTGCTGCTGGAGCAGCCTCTGGTGGAGGGCCTGTTGGAGCAAAGCCTGAGAAGATGGAGGTGGGGGGCCACTCTGAGTGGGCTGAGGGCCCTGAGGTGGCTGCTGAGGACCTCCTACACCCCCCCCACCTGGCCCTGCATCACCCCCTTGCAGGCCAGCCATAGCATTCTGCTGCTGCTGCATTTGGAGGTGGTGCTGGTGCTGGAGCCTTTGCTGGAGTGCAGCTGTGACCTGCTGCTGGGCCACTGACCCTGGGTAACCTTGCCCTTGCTGGCCCGGGGGACCACCAGGCTGCTGAGGACCAAGAGGCGGACCTCCAGGTGGGCCCTGAGGCTGCATCCCAGGCTGTCCCATGTAGCCCTGCCCCTGTGGTGGCTGTGGCTGCTGGAACTGACCATGATTTACTCCCATTTGTTGTTGCTGCTGTTGTTGTTGTTGTTGCTGCTGCTGCTGTTGTTGTTGTTGTTGTTGTTGTTGTTGTTGTTGTTGTTGTTGTTGTTGTTGTTGTTGCTGCTGCTGCTGCTGCTGCTGCTGCTGCTGCAGATGCCGTCTGACAAGTAGCTCTCTAAACTGTGGATTGATATTTGCCATCTGTGGCCCCTGGCCCTGCATTCCTCTTCCACCCCCTTGCTGCTGCTGCTGTTGCTGTTGCTGCTGCTGCTGCTGGAGAGCTGCCACTTGCTGTTGTTGTAAACTGTTGAGCATCGGTCTCTGCTGTTGCTGTTGTAGCTGCTGTTGTTGTAACTGCTGTTGCTGCTGCTGTTGTTGTTGTTGCTGTAGCTGCTGCTGTTGTTGCTGTAGCTGCTGCTGTTGTTGTTGCTGTAGCTGCTGCTGCTGCTGTTGTTGCTGTTGCTGTAGCTGCTGCTGCTGCTGTTGCTGTTGCTGTAGCTGCTGCTGTTGCTGTTGCTGTAGCTGCTGCTGCTGCTGTTGCTGTAGCTGCTGTTGCTGTAACTGCTGCTGCTGCTGTTGCTGTAACTGCTGCTGCTGTAACTGCTGCTGCTGCTGTACTTGGGACATATTGACCATGTTGACATTTGTCCCTCCTTGACCCCCCATGTGCATACCCGGCTGGCCAGCACCTGCAGCACTCATGTTCACCTGTGGGCCCCCTCCTGCCATGACATTACCAACAGGACCCCCTGTGGGACCAGGACCTCCAGGGACTCCACCTGGTCCACCTGGCCCCCCCTTGTATTTTGAGGCCCTCTGCTTGATGAAAGCAGCCATGAGCTGTGGGTTGGACCGCAAGATGTTGAGGACTTGCTGTTGCTGGAGTGGTGAGCTAGGCGAGCGGAGAGTCCTTAACAGCTCCTGGAGGGCTGCCTGGGGGATGTTCCCACCAGCAGCACCAACCCCTGGGACACCGGTAACTCCAGGGACAGCTCCCCCTGGGACCCCTCCACCAGCACTTTGCTGCTGCTGTTGTGCCATATTCATCAAAGCAGCATGGCCCTGAGCTTGTTGGTGCTGCTGCTGCTGTTGCATTTGCTGCTGTTGTTGTTGTTGAGCGGTCATCATGCCTGGATGGCCCATTTGGTTCATCATAGCTTGCCTCTGCTGAGGTGGCATCCCCTGGCCTGCCCACTGCTGTTGCTGCTGTTGAGGGTTTTGAAGTGGAGCACCCATCCTCTGCTGTTGAAGCTGTACCTGAGGGGGGAGCTGGCCCTGGGGCAGGTTACCCTGCTGAGGGGGTTGCTGCATGGGCCCACCAGCGCCAGACATCATCCCCGGTGGAGCACCTTGTTGCTGATCCATGTGGGCCCGAGCAGCTGCCACTGCTGCTTGGGGTCCAACCATCCCTACTGGCCCTGGGTGTCCTATGCCCATCTGTTGACCTTGACCCTGTTGATGGTGAGGGTGAGGAGGCATCAAGCCTGCCTGGGCTGCTTGTCTCTGCAGAGCCATCTTCCTCTGAGCATCGGCTACCTGTTGGATCTTCATCGCAATTTCTACTGCTGCCGGTGGAGGGCCAGAAGTGGGGTGCTGCTGTGAAAGTGGAGGCTGGCCCTGGGCCTGACTAGAAGGTTGTTGTCCCCCAACACTGCCAGCCATGACAGTGCCACCAGGCTGCTGCTGAGGAGGGGTTGCGGAGCCAAGGACTGGTTTGCCCTGGGACTGGTGGATTGGGGAGGAGCCCGGGGGTCTGCTTGCATATGGAGGCAAATTATTGGGGTGCTGTTGGAGCTGTTGAGGGTTGGTCCCTGCTCCACCTTGCTGCTGCTGAACCTGAGGAAGCATCTGCTGCTGATGTTGGGGAGAGCTCATCATCCCCCCAGCGCTGCCTCCTCCACTCGTCATCTGCTGGAACTGGTGGTGAAGGGGGTGCTGAGGAGGCATGCCACTTTGTGAGGGCACCCCACCTTGCTGCTGTTGCTGCTGGACACCAGTTCCAGGGCCCATTCCTTGCTGCTGGACTGGAGGCATGGTCTGAGTCGGGGTCTGTGGTGTTGGGGGTTGGGTTCCGCCAGAAGTTGGGGTACTGGGTGCTGTGGTACCATTGTTTCCTGGTGATGGAAGTCCTACGACAGGTCCTCCCGGTGGTCCTCCCGCTGGCTGCCCCGCCCTCTGCATGCTGGCCATCCTCCTCCTTAACATCTGGGCCTGCTGGAGCCTGTGCTGCAGCTGCTGCTGCCGAAGCTTTTGCTTGATGTTCAGACAGAACGGGACGGGACATTTGTTCTCCTGACAGTGTTTGGCATGGTAGCAGCACAGAGCAATAAGCTGCTTGCAGATGGGACAGCCGCCATTCGTCTTGCGCTTGCAGCCTTTTGTGTGCTGAACAACACGCTTCATCTTCTGGCAGGACGGCAGGGAGCAGTTGGCGTTGCGGCACTGGCACGCATGGACTAGTGACTGGATGCAGCGCTGGATGCTGAGACGGCGAGAGTCTCCGGGGCTCTGGGTAGCTGCTGCTGACTGGTTGTTGCTGTCGTCGTCCAGTCCTAGCCCCAGCTTATCCATCTTGTGCTCATGACCTTTAGTGTTGTAGCAGGTGATGCACAAGTCATAGTCCTGGAAATGGGAAGTTAAAAAGAGGATGGTGAAATAAAAATCAATGCAAGCACTGTATTAATTAATACATGTTAAAACTTTCCTGTGCAACTAAAATGCTACCGTTTTTCCACATCTCTGATTTGCACAGAATCTCTATCTTCTATCCGTCCGTCACATATTTCAAGAACCTTTCATCCGATTGACTTCCCACTTGGCAGGTGTATTGCTCAAGACCCAAGGGAGTGCATTATCAAGTATGAAGTTGAGCGGATGAGTGGTTCTTGAGAACGCTGCAAGCAGCACTTCCAGGGGAACAGCAATCAGCCCAATCTTAACGCACTAGTTCACCAAATAATGTGCAGTCTCAAACGTGTGGCGTCTCGGCTTTTGATGAGCCTTAAAATCACCATGGTTCATACATCTTCTCACCCATACCCTACAGCTACAGGCCCCCACCAACACTGCCTTTTGCAGTGTTTTGCTATTGTGTAACGGTCACACTTAACTAAACAGCAGTGAGTCTGCGTCACTTCCTTTGCACCCCAAGAAACACAACCGGCAATGATGGGAAGACGTTGAGGGATAATGTCTTTCTCAAGATTTAAACGACTCCCGATTCTCACCTCACAGACAGTGCAGTGGAAGCGGGTCTCCACGTGGTGTTTGCACTCATTGCAGGTGTAGACGAAGCGGTCCTGGCTCTGGTTGTGCAGCTCCACCAACATACACATGGAGCTCCACAAGGACCTCCTGAGAGAGCTGAACTCCAGGTGCTTGTCCCTGGCCAGAGTCAGGAAGGCATCACGGCCGTCCATCAGGTCACAGGCCATCAGGGGGTCCGCGTCAGTGATGGGCGGCAGCGAGTTGGCGGTGGGACCAGCAATGAGGCGGATGACAAAGAAGACCTGGGAAGTAAAGTGGAGAGAATCAGCTGTAAGTTTTCTTACAGTCGGTGTGTGATTCAGGTCCTGCTTGTGGAGATGGGCTTTTATAAAAATTGGATTTTAGATGAAAACACATTCAGGAAAACAAATAAATAAAAAGTACCACCGTTTCCCTTCTGTACAATATCTTGGCCTACTGTCAACAGATAGATTCTCATTCCCATGGAATCCTTTATTGCCATGTCCCAATTTACAATTTATCAATACACAATTGTCTTTTTTCTTGTTTACTGTAGTTGAGTGTAAAGAGACCAAAAGTGCTCGCAGAGCTTTTATGGCAGTGAGACAGATTTAGGCCCTCACCACCAAGTGTGATCTTTAAGTCTAAACAACAGTCATGTCAAAATGTAAAATTAAAGATATCTTTCATGTGATTTTGTCAGAGCACTTAGAAACATTGAGGAAAGCCCACTGTGTGTTTCGTATCGGGACAGTGTTTCAACGACAGCAGAGTCCGTAAGCTGCTTTTTAAGAACAGCATGTAATTGTTCTCTTGCAGTTTAAATAGCAAACTCAGCAGTCACTATGTTAGCCCAAAAATGTAAAACAAGGTTTGTGACATGTGAAGCGATTTACTGAAGTTCTATACATTTCAGTATTTTAATAAACGTTTATTCCCTCTGCTGTTCGTAGGTTAAGAAAGTGCTCTGTCGAGTTTTCTTGTGTTACTCAGAGCAAATTGTATGTTCCTTGGGGTGTAACAAATCATGTTGAATGCTTTTCCTTTCTTGAAAAACATTTGTAAAGCAACATAAAAAAAAAACAAAAAAAAAAAACATGTTTACTTGCTAGTAATCTCCTTCACTGCTTTAGTGGGTGTTGCCGTTGGCAACAGTCGCCTGCTGACGTTGGCAACAGTGGTTAAAGTGAAACAAACAGTAAAGCAACTGGCTGCAAAACTGAAACAATGAGCTGAAAGGCGATGAAGACCTCCGTAGAGCTGAGGGGAACTGCAGAATTGGTATTAATTCATGTGAGCCAATGTTAATATGACTTAAAAATAAATGCATTAACACATTATTAGCCTACTACCATTAAAGGTACGGTTAAGGTCCTTTTTTTTACTAAGTTCAGTTGTTGCCAGCTGTATCTACTGGCACAACTATGTTAATGATCTGCATTCAGTGGAGTCAGTGTGCCAACTGCTGCCATAAGGAACCATAATGTTCTTATAATTATGCCATATAATGCAATAAAAGAATAAGCAGCTACTGCTATAATCAAATTAGAGTCTCATACCTCCTTGTGTTTCTCCATGGTGGCGTAGAGCTTCTGGGATAGGTCATTGGAAACATTGGGCATTCCTGGTTTCTTCTTATTGGCTCGGCTCAAGCTAGTCTTGTTCTTGCTTGTCTTTTTATTGTTCTTCTTTTTGGCATTCTTGCTGTCTCCTTTTGTGGCCTGTGAAAGATTTATTGTCAACATACAGCACTGACATGAAAAACATCCAATTTTTTGTGACAGAAATGTGTCTGAATGTGACGATTACATGTGGACCACTCACATCTGTGCTCTCATTGGAGGTACTGTTCTCCTCCCTCTTCCTCTCCTCTTCCTCCTGCTCCAGCTCCTTGATACTCTCCTCTAGCACATTTGGCCAGAAGTCGCCCTCAAAATACGGCAGCTCCTTGGCACTGGTCAGCCGGTCCTCTGTTGCCTGCTTGAAGATGTCCTGAGTGGCAAAGAGATATATAAGTTTTCAAGTGCTAGTAATGCAATTAACATCCTTATTAGCCTTTTACGACGTGAGATGACGACATAAGAAGACAGCTGAGGAGACTCCACTGTGGGAAGCTGCAGGACCTGACGGTGCCTGTGCCTCTCAGCTTTGTGGAGTCTGCAGCATCTCTTCAGCATGAGCCTGAGTCTGCAGAGGGTCCCTGTTCTGTGGAAGACTTCCTGCCTAGTTCCTGTTCCAAGACTCCACGCCCCAGTGGAGCCAAGGACTACAGACCTGTGGCACTGACCTCCCACATCATGAAGGCCCTGGAAAGACTCGTCCTGGT
>JAVQJD010095620.1:0-29098 GCA_036023655.1 Nannoperca australis | reverse complement strand
ACCCATTTTAGAGGTTGCATGCAAAAATCTGCACAAAGATACTACATGTGTGCATCTAAGTATTGTTTTGTATTGCATTTAATTCATGTCTTACTCAAAGTAGTCCTACTCCTGTAGTAACAACACATATTTTGCCTTTGAGCGTTTAGATGGGCAGCAGAGAAGTGGATTATAAAGAGTAATTTGAGAAATTAAAATGTACTTTACTTTTTTGCATCATGAAGAATGTGTTACAATATACCCGACAAAGTCCGAGGTGACCACTGATGTACTGTAGGCGAAGGAGTATAATACAAGCTTCAACAGCTACCTTTCATTCTTTCAGGAGAGACTACAAGACTTTAAATCAGCAGTACGGTTTCCACATATATACAACAAAGATCTGTCCGTTATATTTGTCACCTGTACCAGAAAAAAAAATCTGACTAATGCAATAAATTAATTTAAAAAATAAATAAATTCAAAGGTGACAGTGGTGTGTCACATTTTAAGTTGAGATGGTGAACTTGTTAGCAAACAGTTGCTTCTTTACACATCCAGCAGATTTTAAGCAACGTAATTATTAATTTGGAGCTGATGTTTCTGGTCACCTGGTGAATGAGACTGTACATGTGTTGAAATATTCGGCTCTTTAGCTGCTAAAAGCTCCACACGTTTACCAGCTAGACACTAAGTGTGGCTGTCTGCTGAGCAGGTGCTGAGCAGGTGGTGCGCAGTGTTTTGGTTTTTTTTTCTTTTCTTTCAGAAAACCGCTGCCTTCATGACGCTATGAGAGTGAACCAAAAGAGTCAAGTTGTGGCTGTACGGATAATGAGCTGAAATTAGCTATAAAGCTCCACAAAACAGGAGTGCAGCAGATCCAGGTGATAATTCTCTTTAGGTTCATTACAAGCGACGTCTCTCACATCGTCTCTCTCATTGTCAAAATATGAATTATAGCTGCTTTAAGTTTGGTTTTTGGAAATGTTTGTTGTGGCTAAATATCCAAGAGAAACCCCTTTATGCTTACTCTACTCCAGTGTGACGTTAGACCAACACCCCACAGACACACACAAGTTTGTCTTTCGATACTTTTGAGGACCCTTGTTGACATATTGCCTTACCTAGCTCTTAATTTTAACCTTAACCAACATAACTAAATGCCCAACCCCAACCCTAAGTCTTAACTTTCGAACTGTCCGTCCTCACAGTGCACTAATGTCCTCACTACGATCTTTTAAAGCTCACAAAGTTAGCAATACAAGACATTCAAACTGAAAAAAGGTTCACAAGCAATTCACACTTTGCTACCACATACACTAACATTAGTTGTGCTCATAAAGTCACCTGTGCTTGTACACACATTCTCACACACTGCCTCTAACTGGTGTAGACGTGCATGCACACACATACTGTACACACAAACACAGCTTCTTCAAATCAAATGTGATGAAAGAAAAAAGAGGGAGTTTTTCCTGTTATTTTTGAGTGAGCTGCTTCAACAGACCATACTGTGTGTGAGTGCGAGTCTACATGCACATGAGTGTTTGTATTAACTACCAGTCCAATTGGCTAGATCAAGATTAATGAGCTTGATGACAAAATAGTCTGGAGCTGGAGACAGATGGCGAAAGAAGTGAAAGTCGTCACGTACGCCAGTTCATGAGCAAAGGACGAGGCGAAGGAGAAAGGTGGGGAGGGAGGGAGGGAGTGACGGAGGGAGGGATGGAGGAGAGAATAATGAGAACAAAGAAAAATGGTGGCAGGTGAAGGTTCGAGCCAGATATAAACCAGATAAGTAAGCTTCCCAGAAGTCAGACACGTAGCGGGACATTCTTCTGAGCCTCTTACCTGGGAGACAAACTCTGGTGATTGGAGGCTGAGTTGTTGCTGCAGGAGACCTCCTGAAAGAAGGAAAGAAGGACAGAAAAAACAAAGACGTTACAAAATAATGCAAATAAAAATTTCTCACGGTAAGGTGAGAGGTGATAGTGATAATTTGACATTTTGGGAAGTATGATTATTCGCTTTCTAACCAAGAGTAAAATTACATGATTGATACCACTTTCATGTCTGTATGGTAACTATGAAGCTAGAAGCCAGCAGAAAGTTAGCTTAGCTTATCATAAAGACTGAAAACAAGGGGAAACAGCTAGCCTGCCTCTGTCCAGAGGTAAGAAATCTACGACATATGACATGAGACATCTTGTCATCTAACTTTTTTATTAGTTTTGTTTTTATGGTATTTTTTGTCTCTGCTGGGGGGGTTTGTGATCTCAGGGACAGTCCGTGTCAAGTCAGCTCAGATGTATTTTCCAGAGCATCACATGAGCAGAGCCACGCTGCCAAACAACTGGTCAAAAGCTTGATACAAGTGTCCTGACTCAATGACTGATTGTTTGTGTGTATTTGTATATAGACTAATTCTGGGACAGGTGTTGCAGCCTCGCTTTTAAATATTAAATATAATTAAATATTGTAATATGAAAAAAAAAGTAAATGAATAGAAAAATTGAAGTGAAAAGATGTCATCTTGAAAAGACAAAACACTGTGTGTGTGTGTGTGAGAGAGCGTGACAGCTGGAGCGTGGGCAGCTGACTGTGTATTGGTAAATTTCCTCTCAGTTGGGACTCATCGATCATCTGCACAATGTTTTTTGTGGAATTAGTCCAATATATGTGTGTACTGTGTACTTGTGTGTGTGTTTCAGTCTCTTGTCTATGTCGGGGTGTCAGAGCTGAATGTAGGTCAAACAGGCTTCAGATATTCAATACAGCAAACTGTTAATGAAGTCTGTGCAAGAGGAGGGTCTCTTGACATCTTCCGAAACAGATACGCACGCACACAAGCCTTCACAATGAAGAGTGGAGGGAGAGGTGCACTACATACATATATTCAGTGTATCTGCATCTGCAGTCTTACATCCATTCGGAGGTGTGATGCTGAAGAGCTTTAAAGAACTGAAGAGCTGAAAGGATTAGTCAGTTTATCCATTAGTTAATTGACAGGAAATCTATCTATTTTGATAATCTAATAATTAATAATCGAATACCAAACAGTCCAATGTATCAGCTTCTGGGTTGTTAAAATATTTGTTGCTTGTCTCTGTTTTATATTATTATAAACTGAATATCTTTGTTGTTTGAATAGTTGGTCAGACATTTGTGGCTTCAGGAAATTGTAGCAGACATTTATCATTATTTTGTGACCTTCTATAGGCCAGAGGATTAATAGATTACCTGAGGCAATAATCCGCAGATTAATTGATATTGATCATCATTAGTTGCCTTAGATTAGACTCATGGAAATGGTGTACTACATAGACCGTCCTGGTACTTACTTACTTATAGCTAAATAATAAAATAGATAAAATAAATAAATAGCTTTACTTTGCAAACCCCTGACAAACATGTTGGAATAGAAGAGTTGAAAATGGTTATGTTTCATTTGAAGCTACATAATACGCTGAACTACTGAACACAATACAGCGATAAAATCACATGGACCAGCTTTTACTCCATGCTGCTATCGCTGCAGGTGTCGTATGTGAAGAGCAAACCATGTACTAGTGAGAGGTATTCTGTTGCACGTGTTTGTGTCATGGGTTTAATTTCTTTCCTAATTATACTTCATTATATGTCAGACACAAATATGATACGCTTGCCACTGAAGTGGAGCGGAATAAATGCCGTGGGGACAACAAATACTTTAAATGCATACCAATGAGGCATTCCATCTTTTCTGAGTAGCTGTGGGTGTGTGTGTTTGCGTCTCACCACAACAGAGAAATTCCTGATAGAACATTTTAATTGACTGACACATAGTTGGAAACTATTTGTTTAATGTCTCAAGAAGTAAAAAGGGGAATGGTGGTTCTAAAATTACAATCCTGCTTTTATTTTGGCATCACTGTAATGTTACATTACATTCAGTTTGGTATTAAATACTAAAAAATAAAAAGTAAAAAACTCATTTTGTGTCTCTTTTGTGTGTATTCCTGTGAGTTTGTACAAGGCATGTGCTGTGTGTGTTTCCTGGACTACTTTAGCTGCTCGACTGTGAGTGGTGGAAACAGCTGTGATGTCAGACTCACACCTCAGTCTGTTTAAAGCTCAACGCCGCCACCTTGTGGTAAAATAATGGAACTGCAGAATGAGTGCACATGCTGACTAAATGAGTGATAATGCTCTGTCCCTGTGTTTCCTATGTGTTTTCCCCACCCTGTGTTCTATGTTTGTGTGTCTCTACTCCTGCCTCTCTAGAATCTGGGTCATGAGGGTCATCGCTGCCTGAAGATCAGTCATCATCATCCGCCTGCAGCGTTTAAATGCCTGGTTCTCCTCAACAAAACATACTGTCTACATATACATTTATGCATTTAGCAGGCGCTTTTATCCGAAGCGACTTGGGGAGGTGACTGGGGGAGTACCTTCTGGTTGATAGGCACACAGTTGTACCTCTCAACCAACACACCTCCACACTGTCTACCTCTGTGGTATCAACATCAGGCATCAGTTAAGTGTTTTGACTAAGCGTATCCTTTGCTACGCTTTGATCAAGTGTTCTTTCTTGTGCCACAGATCCATTGTTGCCTCCAAGAATCCTGTTTTGCCTCAGACAAGTTCTCCACCCGCGGAGTGCTCCACTCTTCACTGCCACAGCCACGCTCCTCTCCTTCACTCAGCTACTTCAAGCTCCACTCATTCGGTTCCCCGCCACGCTCCAACAACATCTGTCTGTTTTCTTGAGCCTGTTTACCTTCATTCCACTGTCTGAGTTCAAGAACAGATTTGCCCTTTGCTCGTGACTTTTTTGTGCTTTTTTAAGACAAGCTGTAAGGAGGCTTTTTTTTTTCTTTTGGAGAAGCAGAGGAGTTTGATGTATTTTTACTTCCACATGATTTACTGCATAATGTTTGTACTGTGTGATTCGCTTTCAAATGCATTTTGTACTCATTTAGAGTCTGACAGAAGTATTTTCATAATGTTGTTGGAGTCTGGCAAATTGCAACAAATGTGAATTCAAAGCAGGTCAGTGAAGTAACTATTTGAGAAAGTAAGCCACGTAAAACTGGTCTCAGTTCATTAGCACTTACTTGCTGGACGCACACTGGACATTGGTCAGTACAGTGAAGTTATTCCTCACACTTCGAAGGCTTGCCAGAACCTAAAAAAGCAGAGGAAGAGAAAATCATTAGGATGATTTGTACCATATTTATTCAGCGCAGAGTATAATTAATCTGCAATCATATTGAGGTAATCATTTTAAAACAATAGGACACTGATATTTGTTTTATCATTGTTATCAACTGTACTCCAACAGCCCTGACTTCTTAAGAGGAATTACTGGTATCAGACACATTTTGGGTTACAGACAGTACGACATTTACCTGAGCAAAAGGCGTAACGATCAGGTCATCACCATGTCTGGAAACACACACACACACACACACACACACACAAAGAGAGATCGGTGGTGAGAAACAGCCTCAAAAACGTTAAACACCAAATATCTGTGGTTTTGCTGTTGCAGTAGTAAGTGCTTCCTGCCAGTGTGGTCATGGTTAAAAGCAAAGATGGCAAGTAAGACAATAAGCAATGAGCCAGCCAGCCTCATTACTATAATTAACTGAAAGCGATGAAGACCAAAGAGGGAGAGGAGGATGGGAGGATGGTCAGGGGTAAAAAAGGCGTCTTCTGTTCCGATGGAATGTAACCTTGTAAGGCACTTAGCTCTAAGATTGACCTATTTTTGAGGCATGTAGTGGACTCCTAAAACCCACCAACCACTATAGAGTGCCTATTGTCTGATCTTCCACTGGGCGGGGGGGCAGAGCAGTAGTGCAGCAGCAGAGCCGCGACTGAATCCTGCTCTACATGTAGTGATGTAGTTTAATGGTAAATAAATAAAACAGCAGGGGGGCTGTGGCTGCAGCCTGGGGATTAAAAGACAAGCGGCCACCACTATGAGAAAAGTATCTCTTAACTCTGACAAGTACTCCTTTAATCTAAGCTTGATTCAACTTGAATTCATTTTAATTAGGGCGGGTCATAATTCAGAATTACTCTCTGCAACTTTTCAATTTGAACTTTATTGTCCCCCCCGAGAAGATTTGTCTTGCAGCCAGATGAAACAGAACACCCCGATTTGAACATGAAACTTACATTAAAATAAATAAAATACATAATAATTATATAATTATATATTACAAATACTGAAAACATGCTAAAAACCCAGCACACAGGTTCAACAATCAGTGACAGCATGACATAAAACGAATTGAAGTGGATTTGTATCAAACTATATGATCAGATTTTCTTACTGAAGTCTCTCTGAACATGTCGGCATGTTGTGTGAATTTGCATGTGTTTTCTATTTACAGTTCAGAGGCGATGGAGGAGTTTCGTGACATGGACTTGGGTGACAGATCATAGTCGCTGTCAGAGCGGTACAGGAAGGACTCTCTGCGCTGGTTATGACCGGGGAAGTTGGTGTGGAGGACCAGACCAGAGCCGGGGGAGGCCTGGGGGTCCAGAGGGCTGCAGCTGGCAGACGGGCCATTCTCCACATCGAAACTGAAAACAGATAAACGCAGTTTTTTGAGACGTTAATTTTTCATTTTAGCTTATTTCCCCCCATAAACGTGAAGAGGAGAGTAAATAATAAAACATTTTAAATGTTGGAGCTGGTTTTAAGATTCAAGTTAACCTACTATAGGATTTCTGGCAGCATTAAGCTCAAACATAACTATTTTCTTATGGACTCTCAGCTTTTGAGCCATAGAAAATACCCTGACAAGGAAATAAGAATGTCAACTAAACAAATATTTTAGATTCATCTACAGTAAGTGCTTTTGGCTTTCCTGTAATTTCATCAGAAGTTTTATGAACACTATTCTGACCTTCAACATATCATTAAACCATCAAGTCTTCTCTCTTCTTCTGATAATGTTTTGTTTTTATTACTGAGCAAGAGCAATTTCACATGGACATCCCTTCCAGAGAAGAGACGTACAGTAGATGCACACATACACCTATTTACATGAATAGACTTGACATGACCGGGCAAGAAAGGGCAGAGTGACATGGAAGAGTGCACAGTGTTCATTCACTGAATTAGTGAGACTGAGGCTCCTACATTCATGAGGAGGAGGAAGTGGGTCTCATTAAGACATCATCAAAGAGGAGGAGGCTGTATGGCACTTTTCAAACGAACCGTGCATGTGACATTTGTTTTCCATGCATTTTTCCACTGTAGTTTGCTTTCTTTTGTTACTTTGTTCTTCTGCCTTGAGGGTGGAGGTTACACTATCCCCTTTTCACTCAAAATATTGTTGTGTTTATCATTACTTCATTTGGATGTTTGACCTTCATTGCGCAGAATGATGTACATGCAGAGTTTGACAGAAGAAATTTGTTTTCATATTCATCTGCTGAAGGGGTAAAGTTCAAAACATGATTTTGAGCAGGATCTTGTCACATTAAAACTAGTTTGGAAGCCACTTGTGCAACTTACAAAAGTGTGATGGGAAAACCTCCAGAAAAACCTCCAGCACACACAGAAGAGAACACCAAGAACTGACTTTTATCTTTGAAAATATTTGAGTTTGGATTTTGGATTCTGGAGAGAGCTTTAAATATTTTTTAATTAGTTCACAGAAGCTTTGATTCAAGAAGTATTTTTATATTAAACAAGTCTGGGGGGGGATCTTTAAACAGTAGAAAAGCATGATAATTACTGAAATCTCACAAAATATCCAATCTGTGGAAAGGTCACACATATTTTTACCGAGCTCCTCTTCTGTTTATTATGATGAAATCTGGAATGTAAAATGCATCAATTCAACTGTGCCAAAAGATGTTCCAAAGGGAAGACCTACTAGACAATGTGTAGATGTAAACGCTCTCATGAACTGGCTGCTGCTGCACCCCTACACTCAAATGACCTGATTTTACTGCTTTATGTAATGTACATATTATATTTCATTGCACATGGATTGTGTGCTTTAGTACAGACCCTTGAGCAAACACATTAAAACCAACCATTAAACCATTTGTAGGACATATGGGAGTGGACGGGTGGGTGGTTTTTATCCAGGGAAATGAGAAGTGAGTGAAAGGCAAAGCGGTGTCTTTTATTTATACAAATAATGGCAGTCTGGGTCGACATGTATGACATCAAAATGTAATACAAATAAAAACACAGACAAGCTGACGCAGTGTAAATCAACTTTGGATGTACAACATTTTTCAGTAGATCCAAATTGTTTTACAGAACCGAGAAAAACAGGAAATAAACGAAACGGATAAGACAACAAATAAAAAAAGGGCTCAGAGTGCACAAATGACAAAATCTAAAGTTAATTAGACCAAAAATGAAATGTAAAATGTAAAATTGGTCAAAATTGTGTTTTAGCTAAAACATGGCTGGGATCGGTAGCTGCTCTGGCTTTCAATGCGTTTCAAGCTCGGTGCTCTTGCAGCCTCAGGAAGAGGATTTCAGCTGCTTTTTTCTGTGAATTGTGACGTGGTACTATAATGAGTGCAAAGCATTTTCTGTGCATAACTTCCTTTTCAAATTTCAGTTTCTGAACGTGTCACAATGATGTACTGAAATACAGTTTTTTAAAAAGTAAGAAAGAACGAACACAAAAGATCAAAAGGTAAATGAAAAGTGAGTGTGTGTGCCTTTCACATGCATGCCTGCATTATGCACCATGCATTGAATGCTTCACTGCTCCGCCCTCAGGTCAATGCACTGCTTTGTGTGTTGTGATCACGTGAAGAGACGACTAATTCTGCTGCCGGTGCAGGCGAGTCTACTCATCCACAACACACACATCGCACAACTGGCTGACGTTTTTCTCCTATCTTCTATTAAAGGCAGAAAGCTAGCTTCATATTCACTTCCTTTGCAGATAAAATACCAAGGAAATTCTAAAGGATAACATTTCCACAGGATCAGGAAGTGACTGCAAGTCCCAACAAGAGCATTAAGAATGCAAAGACACATAATCTGTGTTTTGTGCCAAGACTGTTCTCAAGAATTTAGATTGTTTGACACCTTGCAAAGGCAAGAGACTGGTAAGATGGACGAGATTTGTGAACTAATATAGAACAAAGTTCACAAGCCAGTTTCAAACTCAAAATCACAGGTGCATGGTCAGTGGTGGAAGAAGTATTCAGACCCTTTACTTATGTAAAAGCAGCAATACCACAATGTAAAAATTAGTAAAAGTCCTACAATGAAACCTTTCTTAAGTAAAAGTACACAAGTATTATCAGCAACTGTACTAGTGTCAAAAGTAAAAGTACTCATTATGCAGAAAAATGCTCCCTGTGAGTGATTATATTACATTACATTGATTCATTATTAAGGAAATTCACTTTATATGTGGTTGTTCATTTTAATCGATAGTACTGCATCATATTTTATAAACCCATCATACATTTTGTATGTAAAATCTTAGCTGTCGTATAAATGTAGTGGAGTAGAAGTAGCAGAAAACTAAAATTCTTAAGTAAAGTTTAATATATGGGATGAAGCTGGAGGATTGTCATAAGTCCCCCAATATATTTTATGCTTTGACTAACAAAGGTGGATAAATGGTTAATGAATTGTTGATGACTGAATGTATGGCTAAAACTAATGATCTTTTTTATCATCAACTAACTGGTTAATCATTTGATCTATAAAATATCAGACAAAAGTGAAAATGCTAATCAAAATATCATTTCATGACTTAAATGATAACCAGAATTGTTGATTGACTAATGGATTCAGCACTAACAAATACTAAAATATAAAAAATATATTATAGCAGTGGTTCCCATAGTGGGTGCCTTGACCAAGTAACATTAACAGGGGAAAGGGCTGATGGATTAACATCTAAGTACCTGTATTAAAAACCCTGTTGAACATGCAGTTATGCTGCAGCGAATGAGTGGATGCAAAAATAAAAACATAACCAGCAAGCGAAACATTAGTTCTAATACTGCAACTTCAAACACTAATATCAGATCCATCAATTGACATTCAGACTACAAAGCTGCTGTTCTCTAAACTGCACTGAACTGCATTTTAAACACCAACCTTTGAGGATATTAACATTAAATCAACATTTGAACACACTCTTATGACTCTCTTGTGACTATCTGATGCCAGTGTTTGTGTCTCGATTTCCTCCTCCAGGAGCACTAACTAGCTAATTATGTTAAACTATTTGGTCTTGGAAGTTCATTCTTGACTTTTGGAAACAGAATATGTAACAAGACACAACATTAAAAACACCCAAGGGCCACTTACTAGCTTTTGTGAACTTTCAACTGCATCTCTTTACACAGCTTTATTTGCTGAATGAAGACGGGTTGAAAGCTTGAAAAAGTTAGTAAAAAGACCTACGAGTTGTGACCATTTGGTTAAACATGTTTAACTACAGAATGGTGACAAACTAAACTAAACAAACAGGCTTATCTACCTCCTCTGTAATGGTCTCCTGTAATTACTGAAAGGGGGAAAATAAGCACATTTATCTTACAGCTGTGTTTTTACTCTGTTCTACTTAACAGGACAAAGAAGGGATATCCAAGAATTTAGCCTTCGAAAAGGAAAAACACAAAGACAGACCTTGGGAACAAAGACCCTTTTCTATGAAACGGGGTGTCCTGGTGGTTTAGTGGATTAGCACATTTGTGAAAACCATTGCGAAACCATTCTCACTCATACCCAGTCTCCCATGCTTTCTGTTTGAAGTTGATGTACAGAGCAACATGGACATCAGCACTTGAATCTTTCACATCTACTCTAGATGTAAACAAAATAAAAGTTCTTGTTCTTGTTCTTGTTCTGTCGACCAGAAGCATGCCTTGTGTTCAGAGACGGGATGAGAGCAAGGACTGTTTATTCAAACTGCTGCTGAGAGATCAGGACAAGCAGAGGCCACATGTTTTATTGCAATTATGAGCTTCCTAGGCAGAAGGAGAACAATGAGTTCAACTATCATGACTTTAAGGATATGACAATGTCTGAATGGGTGTAGAAAAGGAGGAAAGGATCAAAGTGTCACCGCCGGATTTCATAATGCACAGCTGTGTTTACGTGTTTTCTGTAACCTTACAAAGACACATTTTCCGACTTATTGGTGCCTATATGGTGCCATATAGGCTGAGTCAGTTACGTTTTTGGTGTTATGTTTCATTAAATCAACCAGGAAGTGCTCCCTCTGACCCTAAAATGATTTGCTATGATGACACGACATTCCTTTCCCATGATCCAGCTGAATCTGTCTGGCTGATTAGCAGACGGACTGACTGAAGGACTTGCCCAAAGGGTGATAGACTTAGTCATGGATAAGAAGAGAAGTGGTTCAAATTACCTACTTATATACAAAATCAGGGCAAATAATGCACCACAAATGACAGCTAAAAATTCCCACAATACAACCAATTCTTTCATAGACATTCATCCATAAAAGCCATGATAATATTGGGTACGAAGACGCATGTATTCAGTCATAGTCTACTTCAGGAACATCTACATCTGTTTCTTAAAAGAGTAAGCACTTGTTGATTCTGTACTTTAGTTTGATAATTTGTTCCTTTCAACTATTTGCCATTTATCCACATACCGAGTGGGGTATGTATGTGTTTAGCCAGAGTACTTAAACAATCCGACTTCAACCAAGAGCCATATTCAGAGCTTATACATATCAATTATATTGGTAAGTATGAACACGAACAAATCTGTCAAACTAATTTTGGGATAACTGACTGATACACAGAGTCAAGGCGAGGCGATTTTGAGCCGTATTTCTACACAGCCAAACTTCATAGTTTTTTCCAGGAAATAATAATAAATCACCGACCTGTAAAATAAAGCCATACCTACAAGTTTTATTTAGATACCACTTTCTAATGCACCTTCTATGAACAGTTTGTAAGTTTTAACTAATCCCTTTATAAAGAAGGACCCCTCCAATGGACTGTTTAATAAGAACAACCAGGTTTTTAAAAACAAATATGCTTTCTTATTAGAAAGGGAAACATTATTATCTTATTAGGTCTGCAGTTTTTGTTGACAAAGCAGACATTAGGAACCAGATTCTCTGACACAGACTAACCTCTGTCCTGAATAAACCATCTTTTTTATTTTTTATTTATTAAGAGTTTTCATTTCCAATTCTGTAACAGGAAGTGAAGATAGTGAAGGAGGTGGGAAAGGCATGTGACAAATTCAGGTTTACAGTGAGTGGCCATTAGCTTGAGTCTCATTTACTGGTAGAGTGGGACAACAAGTATCCTGCGTGTTGATTCATGTGACTGTATAGCAAGAGTGTGGGGATAGACAGGGTGTGAAATAGTCCTGGGATGGATTCTGGAGCATGGGGCATAATCTGATATGAAATATGACAATTTTAGAGCTGCAGCTAATGATTATTTTCAATTTTGATTCATCTGCCGATCATCCTCTCGACTGTTCTCTAAAAAACATCAGAAAATAGTGCAAAATGTCCTGTATAATTTCCTGCTTCTTAAAATACAAATCCTATTCAGTTTACTTCTGTATGACAAGGAAAAGCATCTAATTCTCACGTTTAAGAAGCTGAGACCAGCAAATGTTGGACTGTTTTGCTTTAAAAAATTACATAAATATGTTTTTAGTTTTTTTTCCTGCAAATCACAAAATCTGTGTTTACTCTTACTTTTACTCTAACTGTTGAATTGTCCTATATCATAAAAAACACTCGCTACAAATACAAATAAATACAGTACAACTCAAATGTGGCCACAGTCTGTGAAAAAAAAACTGATACTGCTCTGTGACACAGAGGTTCACACAGAAGGAGAGAAAGAGCATTCTCATACTTTGAATTAGTCTCTTCCTTCCTGTGTGTTATGGTGAGGGGAAACCAGTGACCATTTGTCTGTTGGGTTGTGCAAACAAAGGTGCCATGGTAACACCTCCTGTTTGTCCTAGTGTTAGACAAGGTTTAAATATTATTTCTTCAACAGACACTTGAATAAGATTGTGCTCTGTTAAGAAATGAGCAATTCCACTTATGCTAACAATCTTGCGGCTTGAGAAAATAATAGATTAAAAAAAAAAACATCTGTTCCACTGCATCACTACATGTACTGGAGACAAACAGTTTCAAACAATCCTTGCAAAAGTTTGGGGCTGAAGAAGAAAATGGAGAGATGCCTGGGAAAAGCAGTGGAGCCTAAAAAGAGCTTTCTGTCTAACCAGCCGGCTCGGTGAAATATGCCAGAGCTCTGAAATGCCCCACAAGGATGATGAGCTGATTGAGCTATCCCATCAGACTGAGCAAAAATAGCAGCTACATTTTATGCTCCAAAAGATCACAGTAAAATGTCCTTACATGAATCTGCAGCAGAAGTCTCTAAAAATAGTTTAATTACCCGAACTAGTCTAAACATGCACACGCTGAAGCAGACATTTCCCAACGCATTAACTTATATAACTCTACCGGAGCAAAAGGATCAACCTTAACAACCAGAGACTCAATGAAATCTAAGTGTTAAAGGACACTTATTTTGTCGCAGAGGAAATGTTTAAAGCTACTCAACTCCTGATTCATGCAATGTGAACGTATTGCGTCAGTACTAAAACTCAGTTTGCAAACCATCTAAACAAAGACCACTTGGAAAATTGATCACATCAGTATGAAATGACTGAAATTAAACTCCAAAAATGGGCCTTTACTCGTCACAACTCCAGATTTTCATCAAAAATCAAAAAATAGATTGAATATATCCATGGATATGATCCCTAAAGCTGGATTTCTGCTTGCTGCAGAGGGTTAAGGGGGCTCTCAGCATAGATAACTACAGTACGGTAGATGTTGATGCATAGTTCAGCGTCTGATTTCACCCATTGATAGCACCACCACAACACTAGCCAGATGTATTGTGCATGATCAAGCCATATCCTGCTCTAATTACTATATTCCAGTAATTGTGTTTACATAAATTCATTCATTTTGTGATACAGAGTGATGGTGGGCTATGCATGTAATTATAGAACTGGAGTTATGCCAAGGTAACTACTTCCATGCAATCACAATCGTTACATTCATTTGTTCACAGTTTGCAGAAGGTTTGTAGTGGTGATGTCCGTTGTAGACATGTTACTGAAAAGCTGCAGATTACAGGGTCTTTGTTCAACTTTCTCAACATTGTCCTCAATATTAACAATCTATTCCAGCATCAGAAATGTGTGAGAGAAAACACAGGAAGCTGTGGTATCTCTGCAGCCCTGATGTGTAGTTACTTAAACAACTCTCATTCTATGTAAAACCTTGTTGGCTCTGGCCAATAATGCATTTTGTTTCCCACTGCCCCAAATTGGCACAATTCCTTACTAAATTGCATTAATTGTGACAATTTTATGGAGGAATCTATTCTCCTGCTCTGCAAACCACACTAATGAAAACATGAGCCACCAGAATTATGCCTATAAACCTTACATTTTTTAAAGTTAAAACCATGCTGGGAAACAAATATGTCCTCTGGCCTTTTGCAATCTGCAACCAAAAAACAGAAAAAAAACTCCGGAATCCATCTAGATCCAGCACTTATTAATAGAAATTAGGCCACTAACGTAATCCGGACTTGCGCCAAGTCATTACACATGCACATTCAGGAACAAAGTCATCTAGCAGATGCTCTCATTTAGAAATCATTTACAGTCTAAATACACATCATCACATGATTTCAGGAAACGCAAAGCCTAACTGGCCTAAAGGTGTGATGATGATTATGATGATGATGATGATGATGGAGAAGGGGCTACGGGTGGCTTGGTGTTTGTGTGTGGGTGTGTGAAGTGAGATATAGTATAATATATAGAAGAACTGAAATGTATTTTGAACTGGGAGGAAGACAAAGACAAGATGGCTGAAAAGTGACACAGAGCAAAGAGTGCTGAAAAAAGAGCAAAAAGAGAAAGTTCGTAGGATGCTGCTTTAAAAAACAAAAAAATTCCTGGGCTGGCAAATTGCAGTGTGGCATCTCTTTTCCATTACATTCCCTGGTCTGTACAGAGTCAGGCTACTCGTGTTCACAGTCCCTGGCTTCTCTCTGTTGCTGTCATTAAATTGTGTGTGCTGGAACTCCATTAAACTTTATATTTAGTAAAGCAAATTATTTCAGGAAGATGGACAGATTACCAGCGGTGGAAAGGAACTAGGTACCTTTACAGAAATACTGCACTTACTTTGAGAAACTACTTCACCTGAGTATTTCCATTTTTATGCTATTTTATACTTATATAAGTCAAAAATGAATACAAATGTGTGTAGGAAACCCTGTTTTTTCTTTCTTAACCCAATAATCATCTAACCCCTCAGGTTTATCTTATGTCACTTTAGCAGAGACCCGATCCCTAGGATGGGAACTACTGGACTAAACTACTGCTTTGCGTGCTTTATCTCATCATAGCCCCATATCCTATAGTTTGACCAGTATGGCAACAATGAATACAGTACTCATCTTTAACTACACATGACCATATAGATGATGTTCACCTCCTCACTCATCCTTTACATCCTGTCATGAGATTGTCATGCAACACACAGACTTTTCCAGTCTTTTACCCTTTTGTGGTTACACTTATGTTTCACAACAATTACTATTTGATTATATTTCAATACATATTCCACTTACAAGTACATGAACATTTTAACACTTTTAACTCAATTTCCATAAAACACCCTGCTCGCAATCATCATCATCATCATCATCACCAGACTCAGAGTTACCGTCTTCTTGATTCTTGTGATCCTCCCAGCCATTGGTATTATCACTTATCATCATCATCATCATCATCATCATCATCATCACCATTATCTCAATTGAAATGATCACCACTGTCATCATCAAATCCACTTCATTTGAACTTTGGCCCCTCAGAAATCAACAGCCCCGACCACGTAACCACGGCAGACGCACGAATCCTCGCCACGGTTCTCTGTGTATCCATCTCCATAACAACATGTTACACTGTTAAGTGAATTGCACTGCAAATTAAATACTGCTGAACCACAAACTCTGCAACACAGTGCTGCACCCCACCCATGGGCAAGCAAGCACAAAACACTGTTGTTCAAAGTCCTGCGCTGAAAAAGGAAAATGGGTCACCAAAGTGAAAAGAAATCTCCTTTCAAACGCTGACAGCTATTTAACATGTAACGAAATACAAGATGAAGCCGAAGAGCAGCCTCGGGGTCAGTTTTGTTTTCTTTAATTATACATAATGTTGGATTGAAATTCTTGCAGTTTACATCAGATATGAACAATATTTTGAGGTGGTTTACGGTTATTTTGTCAAAATCTGTGACTCAAAAATTTTTTTGTGTGTTTTTGTTGTGACCAATTACAATCATGTTTCAGGATACGCTGCTCTTCTCCTTTGGCATAAAGTCTCCTTGTGTAGTGCATTACTCAGATAGCAGAATATCTGTGAGTGACATCTTATTTGTTTATTTGTACACAACTGTATTTCCACAAATGGAGAACTTCTGGTTTTAAGCATAAAACCCAGAACCCAGGAAAGCCATCTGTACGGATAAAAGGAGCTGTGATCTTTGTTATTATGCCACAGGAATCCGGGTCGCTGTCCAACTATTTAGTTAAGCTCATCTCTCCAGAAGATTATCTGTCCTAGCTCGACATTTGACAAAAACTGCCTGGCACACATACTGTATAAAGGCTAATTCATGCACACCCACATACCATATAGGGCACAGGGCAGCTACATGTGTGTAAATATGTTGCAGGCTATACACAATCTAAAGCACATGCATTTAACACATACACACGTCCTTATGAAGAGGCAGTCATGGAGTAATTATCCCCCAGCGCTCACACAGGCTTAGTCTACCTATCTAAAGTACAGTATAGTACAGTACACCATCTGTGTACTTCTGCTTTCTTTAGTATAGTCCAGTACTTTCCACAGGAAACCCTCAGTCACAGAGGTGGAACCCACCCAAACATTGGTGGCTGCCCGACGTCTCCAGAGCTCAACGTCTGTACACTTCCAAAATTACCATTTAGATTTTGCCATCAGGGCTACTTTGTTTTAAAGCATTAAAATACAGAAACATTTAGCATTACATTTAAGTATGCTGAGAAAACTGATCACATGACACCAGACTTGCTCAGTAAACTTTATGTTGCTGTGTATTTTAATACGCTGTTGTAGTGTCTCCATTTCATTGTATGACGTCCCCTAAACCTTGCGACAGTCCAAGCCAGCAGCATGATGCGTCTCCAGCTGATCCAGAATACGCACAGTCCTCCTGGGGTGAAACCCAGCCTACTTTTTCACACTGGTTTATTTCTTCCCTGACTCAAACATAAAAATAAAAAAAAGGTCAATCAATGTTGGTTATTTTGAGCTTTCTTTGCTACGTATTTTTATTCAAGCAGGTGAGATAAGACAAGTAACTCATCACAGTGTTGGTATTCTCATTTTCGACCATAAATGTCCTTCATGAGGGCAGGAGTTACTTTTCATGAAGGGTTCAATTGATAACCCAGACATCATGAATTCAAGATTATTTATATAAAAACATATTACACAGTTTGATAATAATGCATTTTTGCTCTGATAATAGCTTTTAAGGACAATAAGTCATTGTCTCCTATACTGTAATATCAGAATGTATTAAAGTAAATTCCTATACAGTAGTTGCATATATTTGTCAACTCTCTTGCTTTTGAGTACATTGAATCAGTGTAAACAGAGTAGGTCATAAAGTTGTATTCAAAACTACTATGCAGCGTCCTGGATTTTCTGCTGGCTAAGGTCTAGACCAGGCTCTTCATATGGTTATCCCCGACAGATCATCAGCGTCATGTCATCCCATCCAGTCTACTAAAGCTCTCACTGTTTCCCAACTCATTACCTTCTTAAATGGCTGCCCTCCATTGATGGTGCTGTATGCTGCTTTAAAGGATAATAACACCAAAAAAGACTTTCAAAGGAATGTTTCGATACTTCTATATATATTTTTGGTATTTGGGGTGAGCAGACCCCTTAGTAATATAAAACACCTAAGTCACTGGTTCCCAACCTTTTAGGCTTGTGACCCTTTATAGCCAAGTCACAGGTTGCATACTGTGTGTTTGAGTTCAACAGAAAAATGTGATGTTTAATGTAAAACTGTAAAAGGTTTTATTCCATCTTTCTCAGCTTGTTAATCATCTTGCAACACCCCCTGACCCCCACGTTAGATTTAGGCTCTGGTAGGAATACTGAGTAATGACTATGTAGAAAGAGTTTAAGTGGTCTGACTGGTGTAAGTGGAGGCTCAAAACATCAACTAATATGATCAGACAAGGAAATCCTGCTTGGCAACAAAGTCACATTTATCAGAGTTCCTAAGGCTGAGACAACTGGACAACCCTTCAATGTCATGATTGGTTTTTTTAGATATGTCCTCCGGGTCATCTTGTTGTCATTATGTCTTACAGACCAGACTATGATCACACTGTGGCAAAAAAAAGAAAACTAGAGATAAACAAATTCAGCCCAGCACTTCCAAACTTGTTTGAATGGCAAACTACTAGACTCTCTTAACCGCAGTAACACAGCACGCAACCTGTTCAAAACATTGCTCTGCAAAAACTGTTGCACCCCAAAACCATTTAAGTTAAATATTCTCATCAAATCATGTGACAATGCATAGAACCACATTCCAGCTGAGGATTGCTGTAACGATGAGGAACACATGAGAGGATTGCTTAATGTACGGAAAATAGGAAGTAAGACTTCCCATACAGTATAATGGATACACACACATAGCAAGGGGACTCTGAGAAACACTGCAAGACTTAAACATCTTAGTGAGGTGTTTCTTGAAGTTAACATGGAAGGAACTGTTTTGAAACTGGAATCAGAGGTGAAAGAGACAAACTCAAAACTGACACAAGATAAAACACTGTGAGGACAAAATCGAAAGCACAGGAATGTTTCTGTTTAAGTGTGAGACAGCATGTGAGTGTGTGCGTGTGGTTGTGTCATTATCCATGTGTCCTAACCTGTGAGGAGGATAGCCATGGTTGGTGGTGTGGAGTTTCCTGATGACTTCCTCACTGAAGTCAAAATGAACCCTTCCTCTGGCACAGGGTGAACGCCGGTACATCGCCCCGACACACACGCGCACTCATGCATATGCTACCTGGCACATACTGTCACATACGTAACCACTTCACACACAAACAACACACCCCAGCGCGACACTTCCCACACATAGACCAAGCATAAGAATGTCACACACACACCATCATACACACATCTGACAAGTCAGCAGCAGTATTAATAACCGCACAGTAGCACGTATACATACTCTCGTATACTACACTCAGATCACAAACTATGCACTTCAAACTAAATCAAATGCATCTATCAGTAACAACAAAACAATCGCCACCAAACACACACATTCCACTCATATAAATAGCAACACATCGCCTATATCAGGCTACTCAGTCATACATTTACATGACAGCTATCTATAAAACCTCTGTTTAAAAAGTTACTCAGCAGATTATCCATCAGCCATCCCTTCCCCGGCACAAATGAAAGCAGCAAACAGGTATCCAAACACATTCTCCACACACGTCACACAAACCAGTAACATAAGCAGCAGCCCATACGTCACATCACGGAACTCTTCAAGCCCTTGTTGACACTCTGACACTCTCCACACACTCTCTGTGCTCTCTTTGCGGACTCTTCTCTTCGTCACAGGGTATACTTCCTCCCTATGGTGAGTGTGTGTGTGTGTGTGTGTGTGTGTGTGCATATAGTATGTGTGTGTATGGAGCTCTGTTCCTCTCAGCACGGCCCAGCAGAGCAAGGAGGAACATCCAAGTCCTGGTGTGGAGTCACTGGAGTGGAGTCATAATTCATCCCTCACAGCCTCGTTAGCTTTAATTAAAACTGTAGCTGTGAAAATTATACAGAAGAATACACCTCATTTAGAATGTATAAGCAGTATATAAACATTTAATCAATGATTAATAACTCATAATTTTGTTGTGAAGGTGTGTGTTAAAACAGTTAATACTAACAATAACAAAAACAATCACATGACATATCGCCTTTGGAGAAGTTGCCGTTGATGACAAATACACCTCACAGCTGCTTGTTTGTGTACTGCATATAAATACTAAATTGGAGGATTTTGTGGAGAAGTTTGTGTATAAAACTTAATTCACTTTAAGTAATGTTAATTTAGGAGACAAAAAAAATAACTATGCTATTTTTACTGGATCTGAAACAGACTTCCTAAGCAAAATTGAATTTCATTAACTGTTATTCTGGCAACCTGGTCTACCTTAACTGTCAGTGTGTGTCTGTGTTAGGAATGAGGTGGCATCTGGCACTCTCTCAGGGGGCCACAGTGCATGATAACACTGTACAGTACAGTACAGTACAGTATACTGATACCCGAGCCCTCATTTATTATGAAACCTGTGGTGACAGCTGATAAATATACAGAACAATAAATGAGCTGCAGAAACATAAGAGAAGGGGGAGAAAGATACAGTAATCAGAAATACATTGAATTTACAGCAACTGCATGGTGTCTTTATGTGTATGTACAAGATAAATCTGCCATGTTCTCCAGCTTCTGATTACACAAAATGTTCACAATAACAAGCTTTTGGAAAAAGTAATTTTAGCAAGTTAAAACCCAAATGTAAGCAATTTTTCATTGATACAAAATGCCATTATGTCTTCCAACCTGCTCTTCCAGAAGAATCGCAATCTGAATATGAAATCTTCTGTCTGGAAGAAAAGGTCACACAGGTTGAATGAGTAACACGTATTTCTCACAACTTCCACATAGAGTAGTAATGAAAGGAAAGCCTTCCGGACTGAAACTAAATGAGTTTCTGATAAATACCAACATGACATATCAAGGAAGCGAACTTGTCATTTATCTGAAAATGATCGAGAGAGTTGACACATAACACAAGCACTTAAAAAACACATAATGGGAGGAGTAGGTTCACAGAGGCCAAAACTAAATCACTACTATGTTCCCACACTGGAGCTCGCTCCACTGCTTCACAACACACACAAAGATGAGAAATGGGAGAGGCGGAAGATGTGGTAGCCACAGGGCTCTATGTATCCTGTGCAATAATGGCAACGGCATTCCTCCTTAATGACCTCCTGAGGGTTAACCATCAAAGAAGATTCAGAAAAAGCTCCTCCTCGCACCAGAATGATCACCATCTATGGCACACTTTACAATGTGTTGAATACAATTCAACACAGCTGTAAATGTAAGTGCTTAAGGAATATTTTGCTGGTGAAATGTACAGTACAGATTTTTAAATGTCATGCAACCAGCATATTTATATCATAATAAAATATACAGATATGGGTTGTTTATCCAAAAATGATGTTATTGGAAGAATTACTTTCATATTGAAAGCATGCTTAAATTAGAAAGACTTCAGATTTAAGCTCATGATTTGATCTATAATACAACACAATATCTGCTCATATACAGTATTATGTATGTTGTCTCCTTACATTTACAGTTTATTTTATTTTATTGGCATTATAATCCAGAGTTTCTTATACTAGGAAACCATTAAACAAATAGTGAACAACACTTTAAACTGGCAAAAAGACTGATCGTGTTTAGAAGACTTGGTGCTACCGTGTTTCATTTGGTCGTCCTCTAAAATGAATCAGCTGTAAAACAAACAGTATGCCAATACACAGACGGCATTAGAAATAACAAAACCTCGGCAACATATCAAATACTACTGTGTTTGGTGCCGGTTCTAATTATAGTATGCAAAGATCTGTTGATAAAGCCAAACCACCGCCACCCAGGGAAACTATTCACTCTTGGGCAGGGCATCTGTACAAACTGCAGTCCAACACCACATTAAAACAGATCTCAGCTACAGACAGCGTCAGCTCTCATGTCTAAGTAAGATGCGGCAGGACCCCTCTATGAGGAGCCGAGGGCACGTTTTCATTCCACAGAAAAAGAGAAACTAGTTTTTCAGGCCCGCATCCACAAGATGGCAGTGTGTAACTGTACGATGTAGCCTTGGGATGAGTCATGAAACTCACACTTACCGGATGTGGCATGCAAGACGTGCCACCAGATGAGCCATGCCCTATGGAAAGCACTCGGAGCTGGCTTTACATGACATGTGAATATTGCTCCGTCAAATGTTATGTCATCATGGATCAGAATGACTGAGATAATGGTTATGAGAAATTGTAAAGTTATTGTGACAAAGTGATGAGAGCCTGTTATATCGACATCTTACATCCATATTTGTAAATTATTATGATAGGTGGGTAGATGCTTGAGAACTCTGTAAACCCTTAATTACAAAACAACATTTTTATCATTTATCTTATTGGAAAACATTGTTGGGGGAGATTGTCTATAATTTGAACACAAACACAAACAAAAAGAAGGCTTCTAACATGCAGAACAACACTATTAACATTGTTTTTAAATCTCCAGCTTGAACGAGGGTTTCACATAGAAGCAGAGAACCATAATTAAACATCGATCAGGCATCGGTTTGACGGCTTAAGAGTAGCCTGTCAAATTGTCGCTGGCACACCGCTCCTCTGGCTTGCCCTCGTGAATCAAATCAATATCACACTGCAGATGAGGGGACCGGAAAATAGACAAACTTTTACCCGGTGCAACCAAAAAGCAAGACTGCAAATAGAATCTCAAATGTATCTGACAGAACCTGACAGGCACAACATCACCTCTGACACGAGAGCTGCTGCTCTCATACAAACACACACACAATCACATTAAATCAGGATCAAACAACAGGCATGATCCCTGAGAGCTATTTAAATATAAATTCTAAAAAGGGAGAAAGAGAGTAAGAGGCAGACAGAGTTCAGAGGGGCAGGCTGAAAGAGAGACACGTTTACAAGACAGACGCAGACAAAGGAAGCTAGACACGGTGTGAAAGATCTGACATGATTTTAAGCACTCGGGAACAAACAGATTCATATAAGAATTAAAAATTCTCATCCTCTCTGATTCTGAATCGTTTCACAAATCCCCCAAAATCCACGCTTATATTATTATCTCTTCGCTTAGCATGCTATTTCAATAATAATAAAAAAGAAAAGACAGACATCAAGCTACTAACTACAGTAACTACAGTTCTGCTTCAGTGTGGCAGATACACTGAGTTTAAGTATTGGAATCAGGAGGATAACAAGTTGGATCTGTAGTTGGATCTTTAATCCTAACAATTTGACCTCAGTGACACAAAACAACATGGTGCTGATGTCCACCATGAAGAGAGAGATGAGACCTTTTCAAGACCAAACTAATCTAATTGCCTTTTACTTGGTACATCTATATATGTTCATCTGTACGAAGACGTCTCAACTTTGGCCCAAATTTCAGTCCATCCACTACATGCATATCCTATCCACTGATACAGTACATCCATGAGAAGGCTTCACCCCGTGGAAACCTATCCAGAATCAGTCAGTGGGTAACAAAAGTTCAACATATAATCTTTGGAGACAATGAGCGTGTATCGAGGCTAAATTTGGGTACTCTAGGCTATAACTAACAAGACACATACCTGACGGAAAGGGAGGAGACAAATATAAATCAAACATGTATTGTATTTTCCTCACACGCAGACATCATTTCAACACTGGTTTGGGGATCTTTTGCATTCAGCAAACAGATTAGCAAGATAGGCATCTAGTCATGTAGTCAAATCTGTTTTATTTATCTAGCCCAATATCCCAAATCCCAAATCTGCCTCACAATCTGTACAGCAAACAACACTATCTATCCTTCCTTAGACTCTCAATTCGGCAACATTGGAGGGATTCCTCTCTCAGGACAGACAGACATGCAATAGATGTCGTGTGAACAGAATAAACAGGAAGACTTTACAGTAGTAAAAATTGTCAACATGTATGAAGAACCTATCAGGCGACGACTGCTTTCTTCCTGCTTCAGGTTAACAGTCGCATGGCATCCCTCAGTTTAAACATTTATTTATTTAACCTTCCACTTAATATGGAGTGACAATTGGTAGTGGAGTAGAGGAGGACCTTGTTTGGGAAAACCTCTCCAGTCACATTCATAGTGCTGCTGACAGAGATTTCAGCCCGGTGATAAAATGACCCTGATATGTTCAAGCGCAGGTGTATTGTTGTCATTGCCATGGTCAACACTTGTACTGCTCCTCAGATTACACCGTCTGAAGTCGTCCCTGTTCATTTAAGTTCGCTTCAACATCACAGGGGAGGCCGATTATTGCGAGAAACGCTGAGCAGCACACACACACACACACACACACAGGGAAGAGAGAAGAGAATAGAAAAGAAGAGAAGGGAAAGTAGAATGAGGGGTTGACTGAGGGTATAGAGAAGGGGATGAAAAAAAAGAAGGGATGAAGTCAGAAAACATTAGATTTTCAGACAGAGGGAGGATTTGATCTTGACGGGTTTGTCTTGCTGGTCTTACCACAACAGAGCTTACCCGCTCTCCCCTACCCTCTCTCTCTCTCTCTGGATAAATCTAATTCCCCTCTCTGAAAAAGAGGGCACTGCGGTGAGTCCCCCTGTGATTAACCTAAACCCCCTGATCGCAGAGCAGCGCTCCGCTCAGTGCCGACGCCATACCGAATCTTACCGAGTCGGCAGCGCTCACACTGTGATAACTGGTGAGCATACTTTGAAATATGTGTGAATTTTAAGCAGTGGAGAATGTAACACCAGCGAAAGCCATAAAAGCAAGAAGTCACACAGGGGGACCTACAGTTCAACGTAGCTTGACTATAAGAACAACCGCCAACATTAAGCTAGCTGTAGCTACCTCCAAAACGGAAGCTGTGTTAAATATGGAGTATGTGAAGTGGGAGTCTGAATCTAATTCAACTAATTCTGCAGTAAACTAGTCCCCGTCAGTGTTTTGCTAACATATATGACATTTTTGGATTAATATTACTTGAGTTAATGTGTATGTTGCATTTTATTGCTATAGATGTTTATGGTACTACTACAACAGGGGTTTTCAAAGTTTGAGACTATGGGCAGACACATTGTGGGAAAAGATGACCCAAGATAAACCAAAGTTTCCTTGCTTTTTGATCCCATAGACACTTAACAACTGAGCCAAGATAGCCTAATATTGCTTTCTGACATAACTTCACAAAATAAAGTCTGTCCTGGGGCAATTACTAGTTTCTGACTCATGGTAAGTGGGAAAAACAGTAAACTACTTTATATCAGAACTATCTATTTGACTAAACCACACACATTTAAGCTATTCTATGTGATCTCCTTATGACAACCAACTAGTAACAATATTTGCCTCTGAGATGTAGTGGAGTAGAAGTTTAAAGTTGCATAAAATTGAAATTGTTTGTTATTTTGCTATGAATATGTTTTTATGTTGTCTTGGTACAATGCCTGTGTTTGATAATCTACCACTTCAGTGACATGTTTGTCTGAACGTGCCACCTGGTTCTGCTCTGTCAAAATAAAAACATCATTCAGTCACACAAAGGAGTTCGCCTCACTTCCTCAGTGGTCAAACTCAATTATTTAGAGCAGCTCCGTATATACTGCAAAGGAAACCCGGCACTTACGTCATCGCTGTATTTCAAAAACACCACACGCACGACATTGTAGTCATCATCAATATCATTTGGGAGATCTTCTAGCGAGTCCAATCAGTGACGTGCATGCATGTGTGTGTTGTGGTGAGGATATTTAAGGCTAAGAACATGGTGCATAAGAACAGGGAATCAGGTAACAAGCGCCACACGCGCCAAGTTTTCTCTCGCAGGTTCTTTCTTTCCTACTTCTAAAACGTAGCACCTTTTTATCTGCTCCATCTCCAACTGTCAGGATCCGTAGGAGTGTAATCCGCAAAGTGGTTCAAAACAATGATTCACTTCAGGTTCATAGATCAAGGAGAGCGAACGAGGGAATGTTCAACCAAATCATTAAACCGGCAGCTCTGCACACACTTCAGCTGTTCAGAACATGCACGAGAGGTTCTTTTTTGAAAGCTTGAAATTGATTTTTGAACAAATGTACACAATTTCAAGTCTATCTATACTATATCAATGTAGTGCGTGTGAAAACAGTGATTAGCTGCTGATACAAATCCTGCTCTAGGCTAGATTTAGGTTTAGATTATCAAAAACGTATTAATTTCAGTTGGATGAGCTTTTACATTATTGCATAAAAGAAGATCTGGTGCTACTGAACTCCCCTGACAGGAAATGTGTGTTTCTTGTTGATGAAACCCTGTAATATCACATTTCATTTAGACAGCTTTGAGAAGCAGAAACCCACTTACTGTGGAGCTTAGTCTGGCCTACAGTATATCCGGACAAACAGAGCACACTTGAAGTTTGTTATTTAGATCCCCATCAGGCTCTCTAAACCCAAGTATGCAGAGCAATTGGTTTGATTACAGTACAGATGTACATTCATGAGTTGACATGACACGCCTGTCTGGTTGGCGAGAGAGGGAAGAAACGAGAGATGGAGCGTAGGGAAGGTAACGAGTGAGAAAAAATTAAAAAAGGCAATTTTTCACTCCCTGACTCTCCTCCAATGCACTGATGTGATTTTCTTGAAGCTAAAAGTGTTTTCAGCAATTTTCAGCAGCAATCTACACAACGTACACCGCTGAGCTTTCACTACAAAGGACTGAGTCTGAGAATGACACACTGCATCCCTCACACAGCAATAATGTTGGCATGCAAAAGTGCAAACACACATACATCAGCACAGGCTAAATAGTCTAAGAAGTCAACCGTCTCCTACAAATTACATTTACATGCAACTTATTTGCAAAGGAAAATATGTTTTGAAGGAAACGTAATGCCATTTTCTATTAACTTAAGGAGGAAATGTTGTTCTATAACGAACCTGGCAAGTACCTGCAAAAAGATACAAATTCAATTACTGCATTATTGCAACTGGCAAAACAATTTAGTAATATATAATATATGCAATTTCTAGGAGACAAGGATGCAAAAGTGAACACGCAAATTGACACAACATCAAACTAAAACACCCACACTGTAACAAAGACGGGTGCCCACTTTTCCTTTATCTTGACATACCAAACCCAGGAGTGACGACGGAAGCAGAAAGGGCTGATGGGAAATTCCAGACCGGATGACATCGTAGTCATCGTCTTGGTTACCCTTGTCATCAAGAATCAATTTGTTTCTTGTTTGTTTCTTGTTCTCTGCAAGTCTCAACTCAATAACTTACTTGATTTGATACATAGATGATGAAAGTGTAACACTGGTATTATTGAACCAATCTTCTTAAGAAGTAGTCGACACGCTGGCGTCGCATCCTGGAATCCCACTGTGGATCCGTCACATGATAACTGCTCACTGTTTGAATAAAGCAGCAGGTGGTAACTCAGACTGGCCACAGAAAATCACCCTCCATATTCATTCAGGTACCGCAGGTCAGCAGTTTGCAGCAAACAGGATGAGACAAAAAAAGAGTTCCTGTCAATTTAAAAACAATCCTCATTCTGTCGTTCAGGAAAGAGCAGACCATTTGCAGCACAACCAAAACCTTTAAAGGTCCTCCCAGTTTAAAGGCCGGCATTGAAAAATCAAGACCAGACCAAATATTTTAATCAGAAAAAAATGGATAGATTAATAAAAATGTATTTCCTTCAAGAAAACACGTAAAATCCAACTCCGTGTTGATCACTGCATCTGTTCCATGCCAGTTTTCCTTTGAGCCTCGTGAGCCACGTTTCACGTCTCTGCCTGTCCCCGTCCTGCTGAAATTGACGCTGTTCCTCTTT
Organism: Nannoperca australis; assembly: GCA_036023655.1. Taxonomy (NCBI): domain Eukaryota; kingdom Metazoa; phylum Chordata; class Actinopteri; order Centrarchiformes; family Percichthyidae; genus Nannoperca; species Nannoperca australis. Next base: position 1,250 of record JAVQJD010095620.1, on the reverse strand, counting down.
CTAGTCACTGCCTCAGTTCAGGTCTGCTGGACCACGTACAGGTCACATTTCATGGACGATCTTCGATCCCCCAGCCCAAGTAACCATGGTATAGATTTGCATGGGCTGAGACAACAACTGGTAAATAATCTGGCTTTATTGACAACGATCATCTATCAAATTACTCCGGTTCAACTGTTTTAATTCAATTCAATTTAGCTAATAGTCTGAATACTGGTAGGCTGCCTCTGTCCCACTTTCTCCACTCCAACTACAATTCAAACCAAGATGATAGAGTTGACAGCATAATGAAGCCTTAATGTTGTGACTAGCTGCTGTAACAGGTTTCTTTTCTGTTTCTGTAAAAAAGTAAGAATGTATCATCAATGTTTTAATGCCTGCATCTGTATAGGCCTTCACCTACAGTACCTATCCCACCTTGGTCTACTGTAAAACTCTTAATCAGCTACAGTTTAGCTGTTGCCCCCTTTGGCAACCACATGCTTGAAGAATCACATTCTCGCTGGTTTCCCTGCTCATGTTACCCGACCACCTCCTTCATAGCACTCTCTGTGTCACAACAGCCATGTCTATCTCACTGTACGTACTGATTGTACCTACACGGGGTCTGATTACGCAGAGCAGCGGCACGCGCACGAGGTGATAAGGACTACAGGTACACCTCTAGCCCACGTCGAGACACACAATCCCCGCTTTTGAAAACAACACACACATCGATCACTACTGGCTGATGTGCAGCGTGACACTCCATGTAACAAATAACATTCAGCAAACACAAACAACTGCCACTGAACACAAAATCTGTTTTTACACTGGTGCCCATTTTACTAGTCCATTCAAAGTGCCTTTATAAAACAGCATGTTACACTGCCTAGCAACAAGTGGGTTCGAATGCACTTGACTCACGGCTCTGTGTGGTCGGCCATTGTTTGATTTGAAATATGGTTTTTTTTTTCACTGCATGATTGTTGGGCTCAGGAAATTATTCTTTGAAAAAAATTATATTGACAGAGGAAGAATAATATTTTTCTAACAAATATTTTGTTAGAATGACAAATTGTTTCTATAAGTATAGCATATTCCACAATATCATAGTGAAATGATATTGCTAGTTTGATGGTATTGCTTGTTTGAATGTATTGTATTTGATAATGTACTAAGATCATTGGTTCTTTGATTTAATGCTCTTCTGATTCTGTCATTGGCAGCGATGTACCTGCTTATAGCACTTGCGATTCATTACCAGCCCT
>JAVQJD010095617.1:0-20125 GCA_036023655.1 Nannoperca australis | reverse complement strand
CACACACACACACACACACACACACACACACACACACACACACACACACACACACACACACACACACACACACACACACACACACACACACACACACACACAATCCTGTTCATCATCATCACAATGACATCATAGTGTGTGTGTGATATAATGATCTGTGATTTAGTTTTGGAAAGTAAAAACATTGTTTTATTTCTCTATAACTTCTTTTTCAGAGTAAACATTTATCTGAATTTTATAGATTTGAAAATTACAGTTGTGCGGCTGAACAGCAGTCAGCGATGACGGGGAATCAAAATCACAAGCAAGAGTCCGAAATCTTAATGTTTCTGCTCACTGTCGACTAAACCATCATGTGTAGAGTGTGTGTGTGTGTGTGTGTGTGTGTGTGTGTGTGTGTGTGTGTGTGTGTGTGTGTGCGTACCTCTGTTCTGTGGACCAGCTGCCACTTTCCATCGTCTCCTTGTTTAAAAAACTCCAGGAACGGATCAGACTTCCCAAACGTATCCTGAACAACAGAGAAACACAACATGCTGCCATCATTCGGAGCGTTTACAGGGACCGAAGTAACCGGTTCACTGTCTTGTTTTTTCTAATCACGGTGGCGGATTAGAGAAACCTGATTTCCCAGCTGGATTTCTCCTGAGGAACGCAGATCTTATTGGCCATTTTTTATACACATGTGCATGACAAAGTAACCAGTAACCAGGTTACTACAGTGCAGGTTAACCAGGTTGCTGCAGTGCAGGTTAACCAGGTTACTGCAGTGCAGGTTAACCAGGTTACTGCAGTGCAGGTTAACCAGGTTACTACAGTGCAGGTTAACCAGGTTACTACAGTGCAGGTTAACCAGGTTACTACAGTGCAGGTTAACCAGGTTGCTGCAGTGCAGGTTAACCAGGTTACTGCAGTGCAGGTTAACCAGGTTGCTACAGTGCAGGTTAACCAGGTTACTGCAGTGCAGGTTAACCAGGTTGCTGCAGTGCAGGTTAACCAGGTTACTGCAGTGCAGGTTAACCAGGTTGCTACAGTGCAGGTTAACCAGGTTTCTCTGAGGAACCTGGTTCCTTAAGTTCACATAAACTGATTGTTTAAGCACAGAGGAGGTGGAAGCAGCCAGTTGCACCAGCTGTTCATGGTCTTGTTACAAACGTGTTTACTAAGTGCAGATTTCCTAAACGTTGACTAGACTACATATTTACACCTGATACCTGCAGGTGACAATGACTCTGCAATTTGCATGTATGCAGATATAATACAAATACAAAGGATTGTCAGGTAAGTTGAATAAACTACAGTTGATTGATCTTGATTGGACGACACAGCAGAAGTTTCCTAGCAACGGATTAACTGAAGTCTTACGGGCTAAAATATTCCTAAAGTTTTACGGATACGACCGGATCTGGTGAATGACCTAAGAACCAAGGAAGGCCTTCACACGCAAACGCATTGATGGATTTATGAACAGCTGAGACTGATGAAGATGAGGAGCGAGATAAGAGAAAGAAAAGTGGGACAATGAGGAGGAAGGAGGAGGAGCGGGGGTTACCTTCTTGTCCAGGTTTCTGGCCGTCAGCTCCAACACAATGGCTCTGTTGTCCTTTATCTCCTCTGCTGTGACCTACACACACACACAGTCTTTATTTGATAGTCAACAATAATCTGAATATTGATTAATCAACAGGATTCTCCGTGGACATGATGGAACATGACATTTACAATGATAATACACACACACACACACACACACACACACACACACACACACACACACACTACATACAGTGATGGTTCCTTTCCCTGCAGGTTTGCCTTTCTTCAGCTGCAGAGGTCTGGTCAGAGTTTTACTGGAGACTATCTGAAATAAACACAGAGGAGGTGGCTCTTCAGCTGTATCCATGACAACAAACTCCCATCATGCATCAGCACCATAGTGACGGCAGCATTGGTAAAGCCCTTTGGATAAAGCACTATAAGAATGCAGTTCTTGTTGATTCAGACACAGCGTTGTGGGGAAAAAACAACAACAACAACAACATTGTTCCAGTGAGTGTGGTGTGAGGTGGTCAGGTGCGTACCTGTCCCAGGGTTAGCTCCGCCCCTCCCAGGTAGTCGTCGTCGGCGAGGTCAGCGCTGGAGTTGTCGATGTCGTAGATCCCCAGCTTCAGATTCTGAACCGTCTCAAAGTGATAATCCAGAGTGAGACGCTGGCTGAAGGACGGGCTGGACGTGTTCTTCAAACACTCGGTGCGACCCAGCTGACGGAGAGAAGGGGGGCGGCTTTATTTAGTTTAACTGAACGCACGTACATTTTTAAATAAAGTATCCTGTAGTGCCGTGTTACCTCGGTCCAGCTGTCTCCTCCTGAGCTCTGCAGCAGCACGCACATAGGATCAGACTTTGACCCGACGTCTTTATCCAGCAGGTCAGAGCAGGAGACGCTCAGCTCCACCTTGGTGACGCAGTCCGCCATCTGTAGGGGGGCAGAGAGAGACCTTCAGGTCAGGATTCAGTATCAGAACAGAGTGAACGGTTGAAAAACAATCTGGGTTTTTTGGTTGGAAACTTTGGAACTGGTGATGAACTGAATAAATTCTCCGTGTTTCAGTTCGACAGACAAACAAAACTCTTTGTTCACTACAGAAACTCTAAACATGAAGTGAGAGTGAAGCACATTGTGTTTCTGGCTTCTGTGCTTTATGTAACTGTCACAACATACGAGAAATTAATATTCAGGAAAGTATGAAATACAAACACTGACAGGAGGAACTGCGAGCAACATTTTTCTCTATTTTATAGACCATCAACTAATCATGATAAAGAAAATAACTGTCAGTTGCAGCACAAATAAAAACCTATATTGATCAGGAACTCCAGCTGCTGCTCAATACTGAAGTCTGTGGTGACGCAGAAAAGAAGATTTTTCTAGTTTGACTTCTGCAGACAGAGACAGGTTCCCTCCACTGTGACCCACTTATCTTGTTCTTTTACATTAAATGCACTTTACATGATGGTGTCACACACAGATAATACTGTGTGACAGTACAAATGTATCTTTTCCACATGCAAACGAGGCTGCCGGTCCTCCAGCTGACTGAACCGTACCTGAAGCCTCTGGGAATCAGGTATAAACTGGAGGTGGGCTCTCAGTGTGACGACACGGTGAACGAACTCTCACAAGGAGACGCGGTCAGTCACTGGTTTTAGGTTTCATTTCACTGAAAAACAAGTTAAACGTGACCAGAATGTGTCACGGCCTGAAGGGATGGATGAGATATTTATGGAAACTTATTTTTTGTTCCAGAAAAACTACAAAAGAGAAACTATTTCACTCAACGGGACTTAGAATACTTTCACATATTAAAAATGATATAAAAATTGGATTATTATTCCTCTACCTACAAAATCTGTGAACTGCTTTACTGCTTCGGTTTCTTCAGATTTGATTAGGCGAGCCGGGGCCGGGGACTTGAACTTGTTGATATCAGCAGAGTTCTGGGAGAGGCAACGTCCAGGGTACATTGTTCTTGTAACTCACGCTACAGGTTAATCCAGTACCATGTCTCAAAATCTAAACTAATGCACTGTTAACCCACCCAACTGTATATACAATAGGTACCTTTAGCTAAACTGCCTAAAAATGCTTTTTACATAATAATGCAACATCACTTGTAGTCCAATAGTATAATAAATAATAATGCAAAACAGACAGAGCCTGTTTTTGCCCCCATAATGACTTAATCTATTCATTATTTCACTGATGAAAATATAAATGTAAATATGTAAACATGTAACAAAGTAATTATTTTCTTAACCAGAATTACATCTAACCTTTCACATAACTATTAACATAATTATTAAATCATTTAAAAAACATGACATGAACACAGTTGAACAGTTTTAAAGACACACACACACACACACTATTTCTCTCTTCCTGCTGGGATCCTACAAGCACACCTGGCTGTTAACTGCTCAAATGAAATGTTCAAGTGTTGCTGAATGAACTGAGGGAGCAGCACCTGAAGGCAACACCCTGCATGATCCCGACAATGAACAGAAGCTGTGAAACCAGTCAGTCAGCAACTTGAAGCAGCACAGCAAACACACACCAGCTAAATCTCTCTCACACACACACGGCACTGTGTCAATATACACTTTGTAAATCACCTTATCAGAGCACTTCTACTTTATCTTCTTCAGACCACAGGAACAAACACCACGGCGGATGACAAACTACTCGAAGTCCGGAACAGGAAACGACACCGTTTCAGTCAGAGTAAACACACACAGAGTGCACTAACAGTTATCTGACTACTGATATACTTTTTAATAAGATTAACCCCGGCGGGAGCTTGTATAATAAACTGTAACAGAGACAGAAAACAGCCTTCCGTTTCGTCAGCTTCGGCTAACAGTCAGGGAGCGGCAGAGGAACAGGCTGCGCTGTGATTGGACAAGCAGCGACGCAACCGCGTCCTGATTGGACAAAGCTACTGTCAGTCACGCCCTCTGGGCTCAGAGCGGCTTGGTGACGTTTCTATATTGTGTAAAGTTGCGCAGCAACAAAAGAGAAGGCTTCCGACCCGACTCTTTCAGAATAAAAGCGGCATCACAACTACTTTCAGACGAGCCCTTTGCAGCAGGATTGGCTGTAATTTATCAGCTTGTAGGCGAGTGCACAAAATGTCAAAAACTGTCATTTTAAAGAAAAACTCTGCCGTTAACCAACCTTAAATATTAGTGTGGCTACGATTTATTTCAGTCTGTATTAAGATGCAACGTGCCTGGGCCATAAACCCCCCAAAAAAGAGGTCAAAACTCACACTTACACTTGTAGCATAAAGAACAACATTGTTATTTCACCTTGGAGGTGGGGGAAGTTGTGCAAGAAATCCCTACTCTGCTTCCATAAAGCTAATAACACACAGAGAACAGCACGGAGACAAGAACAGAAAGGGTCCAAAGGAAGCAGAATCACAGAGGTTGATAATCTGTTTCATTAAAGTCAGTGGTCCCTCCAGTTCTTCATTGTAATCTTGTAAAGCTAAGACTGCACTCTCCAGTCTAAAAAGTCTTACATTACATTACATTACATTTAGGCATTTAGCAGACGCTTTTATCCAAAGCGACTTTACAGCCATTACTCTTTGCTAAATCGTGCCATTTTTTGTGATTTTCAGTGCAATAATATGTTTAACAGATAGAAAGGTGAGTGCAATAATATGAAATACAGCCCTAGATTACATATTTACAATCTTTTGGCTGAACAAACCCACTACTGGACATTCTGACACATCTGTATTGAACTAGGAGTACTCTGACAAATGATTCATGGGGTAATCAAATGAAAGCAGCTTCACAAGGTGGTTTGTGTACAGACCAGCAGCAGTGTTTGTACATTCAATTTGTGCATGAACAAATCAAGGTAAATTGTACAATGTTTAATTTAGAAACCGCTCTAGCTGGATGCTTGTTAACAAGTGCAGCCTTTACATTAAAAAGTAATCATTTCATATATTACTTATTTTGACAAGAACAGTTTTAGTGAGTGTCGAGGTTGAACACCACATTATGCCACTTAAAAACTTTGACCAACTTCAGCCACATCTCAAGGTCTTCCTCAGCAGTTTGCACAGGATGAAAACAGGTGGTGATACTGTATGTGGCTGTGATGACAACATGCTAGTAAGTGGACCTTTAGTTAAGATAAGAAAAAACAGTTTTCATGGTCAAGAATAATTCAATCCAATCCAATTTTATTTATATAGCGCCATATCATAAAGTTATCTCAGGGCACTCAATCACATGGAACCGGTCGAGACCAACTTCCACACAAAGACCCAACGTAATGAACTTTCACACTCACTTCAAGACTGGTTGAAAAAAAAAGTATATTTCTGTGCTTTTATGTTGAAGGGCAGACACTCATGCCGGAAGTACTGTTGCTGAAGCAAAAAGCCGTCTCACAAGCTGATGATGTACTCTGTTGTATTGCGATGATTAGAAGTATAAGTACAGCAACTGATCAAACACAGCAGGAGCCAACCTCCTCACAGAGAACAACACAGTTTCATTTTATTCATCCTTTGCAGTTGAACCGCAGTGGAGTCAGAAAAAAGCAGCAGTGTCACATCACAAATGAGAAACAGGAAAGATCAAAACACAAAAAAATTGTCCTGAGGAGGAAAAAAGCACATAATTTACAGAATCACACACACACACACACACACACACACACACTGAGCTTCTGCCTCAGCCGACATCATATCCTCACATCCTTTAAGTCTTATATGCTGTTCAACCCTCCGCTGTCTTTGTCTTCACCAACTCATAGCTGGTCTAAACTTTGTTCAAATCCACTAAACTTTATTTTAAACTCTAGTGGAGCTCATTGTTTAGTTGAAAAGGAGACAAATGGGTTCATTACCCAAACTACAGGTCTGGATTGAGAGACTGCACATCCCAGGACCTGCACTAAAATTATGATGAGAAGAATAAAATAAAATCAGACAAGTTTTATAAATCTATTTCATTTTTAAATTTGCTCAGAAATCAACAGTCAAGTATACAGACATACAGGGTTGCATTTCCATTGCACCTGTAAACGCTACCATCTATAGGCCACTGTCTACAGGCCACCACCTTTCTGAACACTGCCCTGCACAGGCCACCATCTACCATCTAAATGCTACCCTGTACAGGCCACCATCTACTGACTACCCTGCATCATCTACAGTGTACCATGCACCTATTACCATTTACAGACCACCATCTCTATTTTTGTTTTGTTACTCAACATCGCTGTAAATAAGATTTATCATCTATGGTGATTCAAGGTCAAACTAAGATTGCTGTTGATAGTTTACAAGTTACAACTGAGTGTTTACAGGCCATTGTTGATATACCATCTTGTTTTGAGTGAAACATCTTTGTATCTGTCACTCACCTGAAAGTCCTGCCTTCTGTCTGTCTATTGATCGGTCGGACGGGGGGGGACTTCGGCAGGTGAATGATTTGACAGCTCAATTTCAGTCAGCAATAATTTGACCTCTGTCCCACACACACTCACTCACGGTTCAGACACGCATCCTTTGCAGAAGCCAAGTCTGTCATCAGGATTTTTCTTTTATTCCAATGCATTTTTTTCCTTTTCTCCACACACCAGGTCCACAACACAGACAGTTATGTTCACCAACAACCATTTGTCCAGACAGTTTCACTTCACTTTATTAAGCCCTGTTAATCAATTTCTTTCACACACACACACACTTCAAAACTGCATGCACAACCAGTGTTACGTCATCAGTGTACCTGTTTGGAGGTTAACCATTTTCTGAAAGCAGCAGACGATCCCTCTTCAGATAAAACCACTTCCTCTGATGCTTTCTGCTAGTTAGGTTCAGTACTACACAATTCACATAAGTGACTGCATGTGTGGGATAAACAGAAATACAACTGATAACTGAGGCTTTACTTTAAATCTGCAGCGTGAAAAAACATCACAAAAGCTGGAAACATCTGTGGTGACTAATAAGATGTCGGCCATTAACGTTTAAATTCAAACTTTGATTCGTTATATCTTTAGGATACTTTGTGAGACTGTTATTTTCAGAAAATGTTAGGCGTGGTCTAAAACTTATATTAACTATCTGGGGCATGCTGAATATTTAAATGAACATTTATTTGTTTTCTGGCTGTTTATGACGAGTGATTAAAGCCAAATGGATCCAATGAAAATGTGCTGGCTTTACTCCATGTTGGCCTGTCAGCCATTAGCTTCCCTGCTAATTGAAGCTGTTAGCCTGTGCACTATACTAGATGGTAGCATCAGTGTGGAGGTGTTTACTTATGCTCAAAGACAGTACAGGTGAAAACTGGTAATAGTAAACTATGCCAGGATTCACAGACTGAACACATCAGAAATCTAATAGTTTGGTTGAAGTCATCATTGAAATGCAAAGAAAGCTTCAATACACATTTGTGATTCTACAGAACAGATATCAGCCACTTCAGTCAAAAGATGAGAAAAGTTAAACATTGAGCCTAACTGCTAGCAGAGGTGGGAGCATCATTTTGATTTAATTTAGATCAAATCTATGGCTAAATCTCAAATATAAAATCAATCACTACTTGAGGCACAACCTGGAGCCATTTACTGGATCAAAGTTGAACTTGAAGTACCTTATATTGCATTGAAGATGTCGCCATGAAGGTCACCTGTATTCCAAACAAAACCAACCCAGTCTTCTCTTTACGTTTTACAAAACAAAAACAAGTGACTCATTAACTCAAATGAACCCATTCATCATATAAGTTTCCATCATCAGACAATGAAAAGCAGACACTCAGAGAGAGGTGATCGCAGGTGAGCATCAGGAAAGTCCTTTTATTAGCCAAAGCAAAGGAGAGTCCACATCAGGTATGGTTATACGATCATACAAGTTTGTTCACACTGACAATAGAAACAAAAATTTACTTTAAGGTGAAAACATCCAAAAAATTATCAAACATACATACAACAAAAAGCTAGCAAACTAAAAAAAAAAGGCTACAGACTTCATTTCAGCACTCTACAGTCCAAACACCTATTGAGCATGTGCTGCGGGAAGGGAGGGGTAGTGGGTGGCATTGTTTAAACAGAGCAACATCAGAAAAATGTGACAGAGGAAGAGGATTCAACGGCCCAAAGTCATTATTTACAAAATAAAACACGAGCCAGCAATCTGTCCATCCCACATCCTGACCATAGCAACAGAGCACTGCTGCAACACAGAGCAGTGTCAGGATTTTACCAAAGCAACAGAGTGTCAGCATTTTAAAATGGCAACAGAGCTTGATGTCAGTATCATTTTTTACCGTAGACAACGGGGCATGTCAACATTTCACCATAGCAACAGAGCATAAACATCATGGCAACATAGCATTTTATCATAAACGTCACTGTGGCAGAAAAGCATTTCATCTACAGCATGTTTAACCATAGCAACAGAGCATGTGACCATTTTGCCATAGCAACAGAGTATGGAAAGATTATACCATAGCAACAGAGCATGTTAAGATATTACCATAGCAACGGAGAATGTACATTTTAAACCACAGCAGCACAGCACATTTAAGCACATTCGGCAACAATGTTTGTCAGCCCCATCATAATCATCATATTACCATAGCAACAAAACAGGTGTGTAGGTTCAGTGTCAACTCTGGATATGACTTGACAAAAAGCTGCATTGGAAACAGGGTAAGAAAAGGACCAAAATCCTGCCAATATCAACATCATCATCATCATCATCATCATCATCAGTTTGTGCTATCAGATTCAGTGGAGGAGCCGCGGAATAGAGCAAAGTTTGGATCAGAGTCTGCGAGGGGCAGGGCTACTCTGCCATTATCTACACAAAGAGGCAGGGGCTTCAGTAATTTACTGACAGTCAGCGGGCAGTCCAAGGTCTAATCTGGGCTGCTAACAGTTGAGTTTGAGTCCAGAACGGGTATGATTTGTGTTAGTTTTGTTTCACTTGGATGATTGATCCAGGTAGGTGTAACATCTTTTTTCTATATTCAGTCTGTTTTGGGCAAGGTTTTAACCCAGGCTTATCTTGACCTTGCGTGCTCCAATGGGTCGGTCATTAAGGTCCATGACGGCAGCAGTGGCCTCCTCGTGGTTCTGGAAGGCCACCATGGCCTCGCCAGTTGGGAGGCCTTTCTCACTGAACTGCAGGCAGACTGAGCCTTGCAGCACTTGGTAGCCATAGAAGAAGTCCATGATCTCGTCCACAGTCACGGTGAACGGCATGTTCTGAAGCTTTACAATTGTTGGGCCAGGAGCACCACGTTGACTGTTGGGATTGTTAGACCCTCCAGGAGCCGGCTGGTTACGGAGCCCATCAGCTCCTGGAGTAAACACCTGCTGTCCACCAGTAGCCCCACCCCCTGGACGCCCTTGGTTGTTGTTAGCCCCTCCCCCTCGGTTTTGTCCTCCCCCACCTCCTTTTCTGTTGCCATTGTCAAAAGGCAACAACCCTCTCAGCCCATCCTGGCCAAACGGAGCTCCTCCTGCAGTTCCAGGTCGAAAGCACGGTGGTTCCAGGATCGGAGCACCAGGAAGACCAGCAACAAGTGGAGGAGCCACGCCCAGATTTACGTCCCCCAGCCCTGCTGCCAGAGGAGGGAGAGGAGGAGGGCCTGCAAGCCCGTTCCCTGGGGCTGAAAATGGAGTCACAAAGGGGGCATTGTTGATGTTCCCCATGGTGTTTCTGAGAAAGTTAAACTCCTCCCCACTAATCCCAGCAAATGGGTTAATCTGGGGTTGCTGGGGATTGGGCTGGGCTTGCAGGTGTTGGTTCTGATTTTGGTTTAGCTGGTTCTGGTTGCGTTGGCCCCTCTTGTTCTGGGGAGGAGGATTCCTCTCAATTTCCTTCATCTGGTCAAAGGTCACCAGGTGGACAAAGGCATCGCGGCCATTGAGTTTTTGACGGTGCAGTCTTTCAGCTTTCCGGGCGTCTTCCTCAGTCCGTAGCTGGAAGATAGCTTGCCCTAAACCGTTGCCATGGCTATCTGTCAGAACCTTCAGCGTGTCTTCGTAAAGCCCCACGCCCTCCAGGAAGGCACGGACATCCTTCTTTGAGACATTGTATGGGATGTTGGTAATGTGGGCGCAGTTCCTGGGAGCTTTCAAGCCATCCTGGTTCTTGCCATCACCCTGTGTTGATTCACGTTTACGGATAGTGTCAATCTTTTCAAGCATTCCCTTCCGGCTAATTGGGTGGACCTGGATGAAGCGGGTGCCCATATACTGCATGTGAGCACCCAGAGCAGTCTTGTAGTCCTGTTCTGTTTTGAACTCAAGGAAGCCTTCTCCTGTGGCTCGCCCGTTGGGCCCGTAAGCAATGTATATGCTTTCCTCCATGATGGCCAAATTGTTAAAGAAGTCCTTTATCTGCTTCTTGTCGGCCTCATAGGGAAGACCCTTCAGGTAGACACAGAACTCCTGCCGGTGGGGAGATCTTGACCTTCCTCGCTGATCCCGGCCCCCTGCTCCGGACCCAGCATTAACACGGCGGTGCTGCTGGTCCTGTGACTCGTTGCTGTTATTTAATTTGCTGATATTGTGTGGTGCATGGCCTGCGGCACTATCGTTGAGGCTGATCCATTGCCGCTCAGAGCCCGGGGTGATCTCTATGAACCGTTGGCCCATCATGCCACCTCCACGCTTCACAGCCTCAAAGCTGTCCTGGGGCGAGAAGAACTTGACCATAGCCCTGCCAGTTGGCCGGCCCTGACCGTCCCTCAGCAGACGAACCCCATCCACCCCCAGACCCCGGAAAAAACCCCTGACCTCTATCTCTGAGCAGGAGAATGGGAGGTTCTGTAGGAGGACAAACAACTCATCAGGATTGGACACTCCTGCTCCAGCGGCTGCAGCAGCAGCAGCAGCCTTCATATGGGCCTGGATGCCAAGAGAGGCCAAGGGGGAGAGAGGGTTAAAGAGCATGGGGTTGTGGGTTCCAAGTGGGAGGCCAGAGCCCAGTCCTCCCGGGGGAGGTAGGGAGGGGTTGAAGGGAGGCATGGAGGACATGTGGGGGAGGTGGGACATAGGAGGCACTGGAGGTCCTTGGGACATGGGGGAAACAGTAGGCATAGGGGGAAGAGAGGACACTGGAGGGGGAACTGGAATTGTAGGCAGTGTGGGCATGGGGGGCATGGAAGGCATACTGGGAAGTGGAGGGATGGGTGGGGGGCCTGCATTGAGCGATGCCAGAGCTGTCGTGATTGTAGGAGTGGAGCTGTAGCTGTTGGGGAAGCTGGGCACCACGCTGGCCACTGTCTTGTTGCTTGGTGGTGCCTGAGATGAGCTTGCTGCAGTCACTGAGGCTGGGGTATTACCGAATCCCTGGTTTCCATGGCTACCGCTTCTCCCCCCTGCCCCTGGCTGCACTGTGGATATGGGGGTAGTACCTGCTTGTCGATTGGCATTTCCTGCTGTAGGTGCTGCTGTCTCCACAGCGCCCGCCCCAGCCTCAAACCTGCGGCGGCTGAGTTCAATCATGTTCTGCATTTCTGTCTTGCTGCTAAGCAACAGCGATACTTTGGAGCCCTTAATGGACCCGCCTGTACGCATCATCCCCAGCCGAGCATCCTCGTCAGTGGCAAAAACGATGAAGGCCTCGCCATGTTCACCCCCAACGATGTGCACTCCCCCGTCAGGGATGGTGAGGCCTGAGAAGAAGTGTCTGATGTCCATGGTGCCAGCCACTATGGGCAGACCTTGCAGCCTGATGACTACCGCCATAATGACTGCTAAACAACAGCCCTATAACCTGGGGAGAAAGTAACACTACTGTCAGATGAAGACCAAAAAGAGGGTGACCAGTGGTTTCCAGATGTTTCCTCAGGAAACTGATTTGACTTTGCAAGCTAATAAAGGCTTCGCCAACGATGCTTACATTTCAGTTTCTTCAGAATTACCCAAGAGACAATTTTTTTTACTTTGTGCACCCATTTTGGGGTCCTGACATTTGGAAACCAGTGGTGTTTGGAAGGGGTTTGGGGTGGAAAACGTGCAAAATTAGCAGGAAACTGGCACAAAAGCTAAACTGAAACTCCAGCCACCAGCAGCTTTTATTAACTTTGATGAACTTGTTTCAGATCTTAAAAAATTATGCAATCATGCTGCATGTCAGACTTTGTTAGATCCCAAACAGAAACAATGCTAAGCATTAACATAGCTCCACTGTTCATTATTTTTCAATACATGGCAGGGAAAAAAGGTATTAGTAAATGGCACTGATGTCAATAGACATTCTACACACACACACACACACACACATATATCTATATATATCTATATATAGAAAGTTCCCAGAGGAAAACTCTACAGGATGACGAGCTGATGCTGCACTGATACATGATACATTCTCTCCTCAACTGTCTCTGATGATAGGTATTGCAAATGCAAAGCAATTTAAACAGGGTAAGATGTGTTTGGGAAAAACAGACTTAAACATTTGCCATCTCCTTCATTGCTGAGTCTGGCCAAGATTTTTCTACCAATTTCCTTTTTCTGAAGCAAGCTTGCACCAGGGTCAGGTCTGTCAAGTCTGACTGACAACTAACACAGTTTCTATTTTATCCAACAGTGTGTTTTAAGTTTATGCACACCTTTGATGTACGTACCTTGTGATTTGTTATAGATAATTTCCCTGATGCTTTCTGATGCAACTTCTTTTATTAAAAATTAAAGTCTACAGTATGCTTCAAACAAAGTGCTTGTCAGATTACAGATAAATGTCTTTCACAACCCATTTCTGAAGGGGAAATTAACAGTTTTTGTAACTTGAAGTAGACGATGAAATGTTGCATGACAACATGCCATACAACCTAATTTGTTTGGAGATTACTAAAGACCTTAAATCTCAAAAGAGTTGCTCTATGTATATGCCCCTTTACTTAAGACGTTATATACAATTTGGTTGTTTACCATGCAGCACATAGATATTGCTTGTAGTTTCAGCTGAGTCTGAAATATCTGTGTAACAGTGAACCTTCACAAACCTCATGCAACTAAGCTCTGCATATGGTTTCACTTTTAGACGATTTCTGCAGGACACTGAAAGCTGGTAAAAAGGACAGAAAAACAAACATTCCTGTTCAAAGCATCTTGATGGAATTCAATATTTCACAGAACAGACTGTCTGTAAGTTTTATGTTCGTTTCCAGTGACCGATGTGTGTTGGTGTTTTCAGCAGGTGGCATCTTGCGCTTTATCAGTGTAAATAACTGGCTTTCATTCGGACTCAAAGTGTCAAAAATGAACAATATTGTGAGATGTATGATTTCAGCCTAATAAAAAGCTTTGTTTAACCTCAACACAGAAAAAAACTCAAGAATCTCAACAACCACAAGAGACTTTGAAACTAGCAGCAGGAAAACACATCTCAGAATCAGACTGCAGCAGCAATGCTACCTGACAGAGAGACACACCTGTCCAAAACCCATCATGAATAAAGCTGGCTGTGTACACAAAATTAAACCAGACTCAAACTTTCCTTAGAACAGGTAACATAGTAAACTGAAGATAGGACATGCTGCGCTACAACAAGCCAGCAACATCCTGCAAACACCAAGCAACAACCTAGAACCAATCAGGAAACCAGGCAGCCAGCAACAACACAGAGGTGAGCGGGACTGATCCTGCCGCTCCTTGAATCCTCAAGCAGCACCAAATAAGCAGGCAGCACTTCAGCAACTGTTTGTAAAACACCACCACATGAGAAACATGTCAACCAGCAAATCTGAAATACATTGTCAACAAAACATTATCATCGTGTTAACAGGAGCAACAGCAGTACCTTATCAACCAGAGCAAAAAGAGCAACGTCATCGACATTTTAACAAAAGCAATGTCAGGTACATGTCAACCAGAGCAACAATAGCAACATGTCAACCAGAGCAACATTAGCATTACATCAACCAGAGCAACATTAGCATTATGTAAACCAGAGCAACATCAGCAACTGATTGCCAGCACAGCACCAAAGACAGCAGCTGATCAGAAGAGAAAGCAAACAGAAGTGAGGTGCAAAGCAACATATTAGCTAACACTGATAAACACATGTCCAACTGAGCAACAGCAGGTGGAGCAATGTCACTTCCACAAATCCTCCAATTCACAAATGTCTCTGGTTCCTCAGACACATCTTCAGGTTTCTGCGCTGTCACTATCCCTGATCCAGGACTGTCAGTGTACACATTATGGTCCTTGATCTCACTAAATCTGCAAGTTGAACATTTTTGAAAATACAAACCTTTTTCAAATCCTGGTCTATATGCGAGTCAACCAGACACCAGACATCATCATCATCATCATCAATGATTTCTGTGCTCAACCTCAGCACATATAAATCACACCAAAACTGATATATGATTGACAGTTCACCTAATGCTTCTTGAAAATGTACTTTTTATCGATTTTCAACCTGGACATCCACTCCTCTTGTTAATTCCAGGTGTCGACCTGCTAACAATCTGTGTGAAACATCAACAACAGCAACAGAATAAAACACAGCAGGAGAGGAAATGGCCACAGCTAATAATGTCAGAGACAACCAGAGTATCCAGAGTGATGTGAAAAGGTTGACCTGAAGCTACAGTTTGTACTCAAGTAAACCAACAAACCAAATGGAGCTGATAGGAGACAGAAAGTAACCTCCTTCAAACAGCCAGAAAACCAGAAAGACATTTTCAATAGAGCAGATTTAGGATTAAAGAGCAAAACAATTTTCAGCAAAAAGAATGGAACTGAACAAGAAGAGTTGAACACCATCCACAGACTAAATAACTCATACATAAAGATATCATTTAGGACGAGGAAATCCCCACACATCAACTAACATGGAGCTAACATGGAGCTCAAATCTCAAGAGACAGGACAATGACACAGGATCTGGCACGTTGAGGCCTGAAGCACACACCCTCTTGCTGTACCTTATTAAACCTTTACCTATAGCAGTGTGTCCCACACCTAATCCCACATCTATTTCAGGAGTGACCGATTGTACAGAACTCCACTGATCGGCACAAGATAAAAACAGAAACTACTGACGTACACAGAACTGTACTAAGATGATTATTCTCCGATTCCACACAGACCATATGAGGTATCGTTCATTGACTTAACTATAGCCCCTTTCAGACATGCATCTTGTTAAGAATTGTTCATGCAATTTTACATGTCCGTCTCGTGTTTGAATATACAACTATTCTAAAACTAATCTTTTTTTACAGTTGCAACCAAGAAATGTATTGGGCAGGACTTTATACAGTTGAAAAATAAACGTGTCATTACTCTCTGCTGGACAACGATTGAATGTGACAGAGTTTCAAAACATATCTTTGACATTTCTGTACGTCAATTTCTGGTCATTAATTGGCTGCCATACATGCCCAACACCAATATATCTACAAGTTCATTTCTGCCAATATATCAGCTATGACAAGCAGTCAACTGAAAAATCCGTTTTAAACCCCATCGCTGTGTTTGATTGTAATCCAACCACTGATATTCACATGCTCAAGCATTGCAGCTCTAATCTATAATGGTTTCTGTCATGACTGATTAGAACCATTACGCACATTTTCATAACAGAGATCTATGTTTGAAAGTCATGACTTCCATGTCTGAAAAGGGCTTAGGTCAGTGAATCTGTTCATCCTCTGAGTTACAGACTGTCACTCATCTTGAACAAACTTTCTACCTGCTCATGTCAACAGATCTTTTTTGTGGTGGTCGTGTGACGTAGCGACCCGTGGGCGTGGCTTGCGGTTGTGGTCTTCAGGGGGCAGCAACCATAGTGCAATCGCCAAAAACGAAAATATAGACAAAACAGTTCAGAGCTCCAAACTCACACACCTCCTCCCTCCTCCTCCTCCTCCTCGACTCACACAGTGAATGAACTACAGCACCTGCTGACCCGTGACGAAAAATACATAACATTAATGATGTGTTGGTTAGCTAGACAACGGTAGCTAGCAGCTGCAAACAAGATTGATTGATTAAAACAAACCTGTCTAAACGTTTTACACAAGAAGTCATTATAAAAAACTATTATCCGACATGAAGCCTCTAAAGTGAGATCATAACAGCCATAGCTAACTAGCTAGTTCCCAGCAGAAGTACTGAATGTAGCTAGTTTAGCTTAGCTTAGCTACATGAGCAGGCTAACGCTCCATTAGCCATCTAGCTGGTCGTGAGCCTCGCTTTGTGTGTGTGTGTGAAGAGCGGAGCAGCGAGCAGGATGCGCACTTCTCGTGCTCGGCTCCCGGTGTGAGTGTGTCACTGAGCGAGCTGCCGCTGCTGGATTCTTACCGAGAAATTTGTCAACAAACACACTGAGGTTTAACTCATGAACGAGGCTCTTTCTGTGTCTTCTCTCCTCTCTGCGGGTTGCTACTGCACGAAATGTCGGCGCAAACACCGCGATACCAGACGTGATGACGCGAGACTGCGGCTAGAGTTTTCCTGACGTCAGAGCGATAGCAGCATAGCGGCCCCCTACCGGCCGAAGAATCTTTATTCTTTTGGTGCATAACAATAAATATAGTATGTAGAAAATAAGATTTTAAAAAACGTTGTATTAATAATAATAAATCAGGTGTTTTCTATTAAGTTTATATGGTATTGTTATTATCATTGTCTGAATTTTGTATTGTTCTGTATGCTGAGTTGTGTATATGTGTGTACAGACCCAACTATGGACTAACACAGGCTACGAATGCTAATGCTGTTGTATGCAGCATTTGTCCATTGAATGTAATATCACATTTAATAATTAATAAAAATAAAACAAAACAAAGGTTTATTGCATAACCATGAAGCAGCACTTTATTGGATAATAATGTACATATAGTATGATGAGAGTAACAGTAGAAGACAGTAGATGCTGGAGTTTAATACATTTGACAGTTGGTTACATCCAGGAACACAATACAAGACTTTAAAAGTCCTTTCAGACTGTGAGGACAGAGATCCACATTTATCAACCTGAAATTTTCAAATTTTGTGTTCAGACTTTTAGGATCACCTTCAGATTCCCGTCAACAACCTCAGCCCATGTATGTGACACTCAAAGCATCAGTCTTGTAGTGTTCCAGACTTTAACAAAAGAATCAAGAGAACTGTTGTGAATACTAAACTCTGACGTGTAACGAGAAAGAAAAACTGCAGGACTGAGTTCTGAGACAAAGAGGACAGTCTATCACCTGTGAACAGAGCAGGAGACAATATGCGAATCAAGTGAAAAGTTTGCACTCAAATACTTATAATCATATCTTCAGATGACATCTGCTGCCCCCAGTTTCCCAGGAAGCAACGCTACCAATTGTTCTTATTTTATTCATTGTCCATCTTGGTTGCTTCACATACTGACCTGAGCCTGCAGCATGGAGCGAGATGAGCAGTTTAGCCCGCTGTCTGTGCATTTAATTTATTTGGCATCACAAAACTGGCTCACTTTTAACCAGGTTAGATCACCATGGTAACAGAGATGGATCATCTATGCTGTAGGACTAACATGCTCCAGAGAAAGATCACTTCAGAAGAACATGTACTGACCTGTCCTACCATGAGTTTACCATAGAGCAACAAATAATAATTGAGACATTTTTATGGATCAGTAGTCACTTTTCTTGCTATGATAATTATGCCACAGACAAACGACAGGCATATCAATACTTTGTGGTTCTGATGTGCCTCTTTAATGTGAACATGCTTCATGATACCAACTGACTTTGTAATGCAGGACCGAGGTGTCACAGTAGATAAAAACCTTTCAGTCTATGTGGTCATGTTTGTCATCTCTCTGAGCATCATCTCCTGACAGGGCAACTAGAGGAGCTTCTACAGAGACACAGTCCTAAAGTTACAAACAGACTTCAAGTCAGGCAGGAAGTTTGTGCGTGTTTGTGTACAGGAAGGAAAATCTGGTCCATTCCCAGAATTCCGTGGGAATCATCATCGTCACTGTCGTCGTCGTCAGGTAGGAAGCAAACAGGAAGTGGGAGGAGTCTAGTGCTGCGACCACTTGATGCTCTTTAGATCGATACCTTCTTGAACCATCTCCCAAAGAGGACTGACAGACAGAGACAGAGACAGAGACAGAGAGAGACAGAGACACAGAGAGAGAGAGGTTACCGTAACACCATTTAGTACACATTAGCAGGTGATATCCCCGTTATATCCCCCTCATTCAAGCAAAGAAATAAACTGAAATTTGACCATCAGGGAGAGAGATTTATGTATCTAGTAACTCAGTTTTCAGTTCAATTCTAGTTCATTTCGATCAGAAATAACAACATTTTACCCACCAAGTTAATACGTGAGATTTGGGAACGCGTGATATCACTAAAACGAAGTCTGACAGGTGAAGAACCGATCAGACAGGTGGGAAACAAACCTCATCTCTCGGAGTCTGGAGACCTGCTGGATACATTTCTCTGCTGTGTAGTCCACCTCTTCCTCTGTGGTGAACCTGCCAATACCAAACCTAACACACACACACACACACACACACACACACACATTGACCAAACCAAAGAACAGAAAAGCTGCAGTGAATATCCCACTGCTGATGTTTAGACAGATGTTTCCGTCTGCTGACTTTAAAAGAAAAAATATCTTCTTTGGACATATCTTTGAGTCAGAATACTATCAACAGGATCATAATAAACTCTTGAAGAAATGTTATTTAACTGAAATGACCACTTAATAATAATCTACATTGTAATCTGGATTATGATCTGGATTACAGTGAGGACGATAAGTGTTTGTACCTGATGGAAGAGTGAGCCAAGTCTTCATCTGCTCCGATCGCTCTGAGGACGTACGATGGCTCCAGAGATGCTGACGTGCACGCGCTGCATGCACAAACACACAAATGTTCACAAATCTTTAGTTAACTTGTAAACAAAAAGTTGTTTCTCACCAAAACACAGATTCTTGAGGTCTAAGAAACCTGTTGAATGTATTTCCTTCCTCATAACTCATCTGCTAGGCAGCTTAGTTCAAAAAGATATTTGAATCTGTGGAATAACAGCAGGAATGTGAATCATGCCACCTGCACACATGCATGTGCATCCGTGTGAATTATATAAGAATAGTTTGACTAAAGAACTAGACTCCTCAGGAGCAGCTGCTCCAAAATACAACTTTACTTTACGTACATTTTAACTTTTAAAAATGATTTAAACCACGAGTATGTGTCTGACCTCCCAGATGACAGAGCGACATCCTTTAGCGCCATCAGCAGACTCTCTCCCTCCACATAGGCAAAGGACAGGTTGATGCAGCCTGAAAACAACACACACACACACACACACACAAAGCATGTGACTCTGGGTCGTTGTTGTCCAAGAGTTTCACTTTCGTGTGTGTGTGTGTGTGTGTGTGTGTACCAGGATAGCGTTCTTCTGGATCTCCATTCATGATGACTTCAGGAATCCCAGACATGATTTTCTGAACCAGACGATTAGCCAGCATGGACACTCTGTCATGATCATACTGCGCACACACACACACACACACACACACACACACACACACACACACACACACACACACACACAC
>JAVQJD010095616.1:0-32392 GCA_036023655.1 Nannoperca australis | reverse complement strand
GGCCACAACACCAACAAGTCAACAACAAACAAAAAAAAACATAAGTACAAAGTTAAATAACAAAGATTTAAAAGAGCAAGTAAGACGAGCGGAGCAACCGTATCAGGCAGCACGCACTTATAAGCGCATGCGCACATTTAGGATATACACTTCAGGAGGGGTTTCACCATAGCAGTCTGAAGAATGGTTGGAATAACACTTGTCTATAAAGAATAACATTTAATAAGTTACATTTTGTATGAAAAAAGGTGGTGGGGTTGGGATCAAGAGGGAAAGTGGAGGGCTCAAGCTGTGATACTACCTTCATGACCATTTTAGCGTCCGCCAGGGCAAAAGACGGGTGACCTCACATAGTGAGGTTTGGAATTCTAAGACATCATTCCTTAGCTGAGTAACACCACCTGATGGTGGATCTTATCCCTGAAGTATGCAGCAAACTGTATACCTCCAGGTGTGGAGAAGATATCACCAGAGTCTTAAGGGCACAAGGTTAATCAGTCAATTGTTAAAAAGGATTTTGGGATTGTTCTAATTATCACTGATCAGTTTGGACAAAGAAGCTTGTCTAGCATTTCTGTTTGTTCTGCTATGACAATTTCCAGGTCTCACAACAAAGAGACTAATATTAAATTGTTTCTATTAGATAATAGATGTGGTCTATTGTGGGTTAGGATTAGTCAATTTATTGTCCATTGTATAATTACGGTAGGAGAGCTTAGTGCCAATAGAATAAACAGTAGGACACACAGTAGTGTGTTTTGTGTACCATGGTAAACATCTATTTGATTGAAAAGACCCTTCTCTGCTCTCCTAAAGAAATTAGACTACCCTCCACTATGACTATTTAACCCTCCTTCATTGTTGACGACTCCTCGTGCGTGTGTGCGTGCGTCCAATTTTACATGAGCTGAACTCAAGGAGCTAAAACTTTTTCTATGTACACAAAAGGCCTCTCTTTCAAATAGTGTCAAGAAGGCGAGATGATGTTCCACAGTTGGACTCCCAATTGACCGGGTTACTGTCAGTTGGACTGGATCAAGGATGGAGCACAGAGGGTGATCCGACGGAGATAGCTGACCTTGTCGGTGGTTGAATATGGATGTATAGAAGCCGGGGGTTTAGGGGAGAGAGGAGTAGTTTGGTATGGCAACTCGTTTTCAGTCCTCATCTTTTGAATTGTGTTTGTGACATGTGAGGTTATTCCTTTATCTTTGTGGTAATCTTGGACTAAACTATGATTGATTATGAGCATCTTTGGTTTGGTCCCCTCCTTCTCGTTGGCTGTGGAGCCAGGTCGTGACAGGTAGGAGAGCTTAGCGCCAATAAACAGTAGGACACACAGTAGTACATAGAATAATAGTGTAGAGTTACAAATGCCCAGGGAGGGGATAATCAAAGGTTTTCCTGCTCTCCTAAAGAAATTAGACTATCCTTCACAACAACTACATAACCCCCCCTCATTCTTGACGACTCCCGTCACCTATTAATTTTGGTACAGTTCCTAATGAATAACTTTTCCCTTATTTCATATTACTGCAAACCTGTGTCACAGGCACTTTGGTATATCTTATCTGCTTATGCTCATATGTACTTCTTATTCCCTAATTGGACAGTAGTGTATACTGTAGGTGATCTCTTTAGGTATGTTGAAATAAGAATAGTTTTTATGAGGAATATGTATATTCAATATATATATCCTCAGATTTGTGATTCAGCATGTTGTCACTTGAATTTGAATGAATAAATCAAAGATTGAATCTGCAGGTGTGGAAATGTCTGAGAAAATAACCTGGGGTTATGAAGACCCGCCTTGTACTGCACATTCAATCATCACCAGAGGGAATATGGTAATGTTGCTTCAAAAATACAGTATGTATCAAACTTCCCACTAATCCACTTAAAATCATCATGATGCTGATGCGAAAATCAAACCAAGTGAACTATATTGTAGAAGATGCAGAAGTACCAATTTCTGCACTAATAGCTGCCTTTATCATGAAAAATGCAATACAGCTGCAAATTCTATCTTGGCAGATATATGTTATAGTATGTGAATTCTAATGCCTGCTTCAGTGTCTGTTTTGTAATTAAAACCATAACACAAACTGCAGCAAAGTTCTATCTTTCCATTTCTGGGGCGTGTTCAGAGGTATTCTTGGAACAGTGTTGGCCTTATTATTCAAAAATGTGTTACTCTTTTCAAGAGTAATATTTTTGTCATTACACCCTGCCAACAGTAATTCGTTACACTACTCATTACTTTTGTTACCCCACAAAATTGGTAATTGTCCTTTTTTCTGGAAATACTTTGCAGGAGCACCTCTGTGTGAATGTCAGCTAAAGCTGCAAACTAGCAGTTTTTTTTCTGCAGCCTATGATTTGATAAAAGTTACAGGCTAGATAAAACACCTGGCTGATGATAGTTCTTTGCCTCTTGTAGCCTCCAGTTTACGATTAAAAGTTTTGCTTGAAGGGCTACAGTCATCCTCTGCGGCCATCAGAGGGCTCATCTTTGGTGGGGTGTATTTCTACCAGCTTTACACTGTTGTACTGTCGTAGGTGTTTCAGGAGAGTCTTAGTACCACTACTTGCACACAATTTACATTAGACAACAATGTTCTTGTCATCTTTTTTGCTGACAAAATCAAAGTAATGGGAATATTTACAGTTTCTGAATGTAAGTAATGTATGACAAACACGTGCAATGATTATGAAAACAAATTCAGAGATGTGATTGGATTGTTAGATTTCAAGTCATGACAACAAAAGTAAGTTGTAACAAGGTTTTTTTTTTTTACTGTAAAATTATTATTGAAATTATATTAGTAATTTGTTACACTAGTTAATGGGGAACAGTATTACTGTATTTTATTTATATATAGATAGTGTAATGCCCAACACCATCTGGGAAACATAGGAAACCTCTAATTGAAGTTGATAAGGGAGGAAATTACAGGGCTTCATCACAACTCTTTGACTTGATTAAACCTCAGACTAATTGTCTATCAGAGTACCCTTTATGCTTCCATAGCACTCATCCCCATTATACAGAGAGTAGAGCAATGTGACCTCCAGCTGTGATATGTGGAGAGGCTTTAGTCACAGCTCTCTGCTTTGAAAATAAATAAAGCCACATGGATTGAGTTCAGCCAGTAGTGTTTGGCAGGGTCATATGCTGAAAGGCTCCAGGCCTGAACAAGCTCTCAGAACGCAGACACTTGCCCCGACTACTGAATAGGTTATTGTCACTATGGGAATCACTAACACATCCAAGATTTGCTGATAAAATCTGAGCACAGAAAGCAGAATGTATAAATATGTTATCAGCTATACCAACATCTCACACTGGTTATACATACAGTATGTGACAAACTAAAATACACCATGACACAGAGCTCAGGATTAAAGGTTATTCATTGCATCCCTGGTTCTCTGATGATAGATGTCAACAGGGGTTACGCAGCATATTTGCGAGCCACTTTTACAATTCACCATTTTCTGTGTATGTACAGTGGATATAAAAAGTCTACACACCCCTGTTAAAATGTCAGGTTTTTGTGATGTAAAAAAAAAATGAGACCAAGATCAGATCAGAACTTTTCACCTTTATTGTGACCTATAACCTGTACAACTCAGTTAAAAAACAAATCCTTTAGGGGGAAAAAGTACAAATAAAAAAAATGTGCATAAGTGCACACCCTGTTATAACCGGGGATTTAGCTGTGTTTAGAATTAACTAATCACATTCCTAACTCATGTTAAATAGTAGTCAGTACACACCTGCCATCATTTAAAGTGACTGATTAATCCCAAATAGTGTTCAGCTGTTCTAGTAGGAGTTTCCTGATATTTCCTCAGTTGTATTTTACAGCAAAAGCCATGGTCCACAGAGAGCTTCCAAAACATCAGAGGGATCTCATTATTAAAAAGGTATCAGTCAGGAGAAGGGTACAAAAGAATGGCATTAGATATATCATGGAACACAGTGAAGACAGTCATCAAGTGGAGAAAATATGGCACAACAGTGACATTACCAACTGGACGTCTCTCCAAAATCTATGAAAAGACGAGAAGAAAACTTATCAGGGAGGCTGCCAAGAGGCCTACAGCAACATCAAAGGAGCTGCAGGAATTTCTGGCAAGTACTGGCTGTGTACTACATGTGACAACAATCTCCTGTATTCTTTATACGTTTGGGCTATAGGGTAGGCAAGACAGAAGCCTTTTCTTACGTAGAAAAACATCCAAGCCTGACTAAATTTTGCAAAAACATCAGAATCAGAATACTTTATTGATCCCAGAAGGGAAATTGCTTTTTGATACAGTTGCACTGCTCATTAAAGTTATTGAAAAAAGAATAATAAACAGTAGAATATAAAGTGTATAGAATGTAGAGGGTCTGAATATGGTTGGACCAGGGGCCAGAGCTGCTCCAGGACAAGTCTTTCCAGGGCCTTCATGATGTGGGAGGTCAGTGCCACAGGTCTGTAGTCCTTGGCTCCACTGTGGCGTGGAGTCTTTGGAACAGGAACTAGGCAGGAAGTCTTCCACAGCACAGGGACCATCTGCAGACTCAGGCTCATGCTGAAGAAATGCTGCAGTACTCCACAAAGCTGAGAGGTACAGGCTTTAAGCAACCTCGGGCTGACATCGTCAGGTCCTGCAGCCTTCCCAGAGTGGAGTCTCCTCAGCTGCCTTCTCACGTCGTCCGCTTTAATTCATTGTAGCAGCAGTGGGGGTAGGGGTGACTTTTTGGTGATGATGTGAGAAGGGTGGCACCACTTGTTGTTCACTCAGCCAGACCTCTTCCTTTCCTCTTGCCGCTCCTGGTGCTATCTCTGTCGGCACGAACAGTCAGGAAGCCCCAGATGGATACGTTATCTGGGATGTCCTTGTATAACCTCGTTTCACAGAAGCATATCAGACTGCATTCCTGACACACCGTCTGACTCCGGGCCAGCCCTATTAGCTCCTCCATCTCGTTAGCTAGCAATCTCACATTGCCCATGACAACTGTGGGGAGACATGGTTTAAATTTCCTCCTCTCACTATTCGTCCGTCTCCCTCTGGACTCTCTCCTTCGCCAATTTTTATTTCCCCTGCAGCCTCTGTGTGTTTCTCTCCAGATCTCCTGCGAGATGTCCGCAGATCTGGTCCCCATGGCCCGCTTAAGTTCAATCAGCTGATCCCGGGTGTAAACAAAAGCGGCCATGAAGTTGTTGCACTCAGCTGACTGCAAGTGAAAGTACCTCCAGAGCAAACAGAAACACCAAAAACCTCTCCACCAGCACATTTGTGGAGGGCACGACACCAACAAGTACAAAGTTAAATAACAAAGATTTAAAAGAGCAAGTAAGACAAAAACAACACTGCACATCACCCAAAAAACACCGTACCCACAGTGAAGCATGGCGGTGGCAGCATCATGCTTTGGGGCTGGTTTTCTTCAGCTGGAACTGGGGCCTTAGTCAAGGTGGAGGGAATTATGAACAGTTCCAAATACCACACAATTTTGGCACAAAACCTTCAGGCTTCCGTTAGGAAGATGAAGAGGAATTTCACCTTTCAGCACGACAACGACCCAAAGCATACACCCAAATCAACAAAAGCATAGCTTCACCAGAGGATGAAATTAAAGTTTTGGAATGGCCCAGCCAGAGCCCAGACCTAAATCCACTTGAACATCTGTGAGGTGATCTGAAGAGGGCTGTGCACAGAAGATGCCCTCGCAATCTGACAGATTTGGAGCTTTTGCAAAGAAGAGTGGGCAAATATTGCCAAGTCAAGACCTGCCATCGTAATAGACTCCTACCCAAAAAGACAGTGCTGTAATAAAATCAAAAGATGCTTCAACAAAGTATTTAAGGGTATGCATATTTATGCAACCAGGTTATTTTGTTTTATTTTTACTTTCAGTTTCTTTTCAAATGAGTTGTACAGGTTATAGGTCACACAATAAAGGTGAAAAAGTTCCGGCGGACAGACTGGAGGAAACGGAGGCTGCAGAGGCCCCGGCGGCCGAATAGGCAGTGGAGCAAGAGCAGAGGGCAGCAACTCATCAGGAGAGGGCGGCGGCCACTCATCAGAAGCAGGGGGCAGTATCACAGGGGGCGGAGGCAGAGCTGGCCTCACAGGGGCCGGGGGCCGCGTTGGAGCCGCCTCCACCGCGGTCCCCGGCCCCTGTGAGTAGTGTTGTGACGCCTGCCTGTTTGAAAGCAGAGGGAAAGGTCCCTGAAATAAGAGATGAGTTAATGACACGCAGAAGAAATGTTATGATAGAGGGGGAGATAGTTTGAAGAAGAGGGGAGGAATAGGGTCAAGAGGACAGGTGGTAGGACGGTGAGAGAGGAGATCTGTGATCTCAATCTCAGACTGTGAGGAGAAGGTAGCTTACTTTATGTGCACTTTAGCACACAGCAGTTCTTCTCACACTTTGCCATCAGCTACTCTTGTTTCCTTTATCCTGCCCTGTTTGAATTCAGTGCTCATGCTGATTTCACGAACAATGAATTTCTTCAGTCTGAGGACATTGTCGTTGCCAGGAAACAGCAAAACCCACAACGTGTCTGAACTGTCTTGCACATTATCTACATTAGTTACAGCTGCTAAGAAGGACTTTTGACAATAGCTTGGTTGATTATTTTTCCTCCTTCCTTTGATAAAGAAGATGCACACCAAGGTAGGAAAACTGAAACAAGATTTGAACGATGTTTCATTTCTCACCATCTGATCCAAAACCAGTTTCTGCTCAGAAGGTCTCTGAAAAGATAGAGCTCCTCCCACACCCAGTCGCCATAGCATTCTATCATCCAATCCCAGACCAGGAAGAATACGGTTACCAAGGTGATGACCAGCAGCACGACAACCTGGCGAAAGTGCAGGACACATGTCGCTCTCACTATGGCAACGAAGCCTGAAACAAATTAACATGAATTATATCCCAGTGCGCTGGCATCATTTTACAACTGTTTTAATTTAAACAATTCCATCTTCAATCTCTTGGCTCATTTGCTGCTTTACATCTTTCAGTTAAAAAGATGGCTGGTGTGACACAGGGATCAACTGCACAACCGGGAACTAAACAGATCCTCATCAGACAAATCTGACTATTCAGTGGCACTGTACAAGTTCTCATCACTCTTTTGTTCTGATGATAGCTCTTTAAAAATGCAACATGTATTAAAAATACGATGTTTCATTTTATCCATGAAGTCACATTTCAAACTCCTGCACTCTAGTTCTTTTTTATCTTTTGTTTTCATGTCTTCAAATGATACTGTGTGTTTGGATCTGAAATCTAAAAGCAATTTGCCTCTGATTTAAACAACAGACCTGAACTGCAATAGAAATTCAACTATTCTGCACAATCTTTGTTGCGGTATATACTATTTTCATGAACATCAGATTATACTAGCCTGAAAGTGATTCATAGGATTTAAAGGTACTGGGTAAGTACTTGATGAATCCAAAACAATTTCATATTGAAAGGAAGGTCAATCACCTGAAATTTGTTTATTTGGCTGATCCAAGTCATCATAAATACTGAAAATCATCAATCAATTGATAGGGTGGTTTGTGTTAGAGCAAATCTCACAGTGGTGGAAACTGTAGAAATGTTGTTGGTGTTTCACAGTTCTGACTGATTGAACTCTTAGAATATATATATTTACAATGCTATATAAAGTAAAACATTTTTAAATCAGACACATCTCTAAACATTTATAAAAATGACAAAATGATCAGACAGACTTTCATAAGTCATAGCCTGTAATATTTTTTGTTAACTTTGGCTCAATACAATTACACAGTACCTCTCTTAAAATTGCTATAGGAAATGGCAGATGCAAAAGTAATGTAGACAGTACCATAACACCCGTACACATATTCCACATGATAAGCCATGGCTTGATTTTACCATTAACAACCTAGCAATTGTGTAGTAAAGTTAATAAAACAAAATATATTATATATATACTATTTTTATCCATCCAAAGATAAATTAAACAGCCCTTTACAAGCCTTCATGCAGACTGGAAGTCCTAAAGCAAGACTACAAATTGATTTTTCAGTATGTGCAGATTTGGAATTAAATCCCATGTGGCTGCAAAATCAAATCAAAAGTACCAAACAAAGAAAATCAATTGTAAAGAACAGTGAAACATGCCAGTAAATTCTAAAAATGAATGAGAGACTCTTTCATGCAGTTTCACCTTGATTCTAAGGCTTGTGTAAACACACATCTGTGGAAATGTGGAGGCCCCCAGACAGAGACCTGCAACCCATTTAGCAACCCGAGTTACACTTAAACAGATGCTAACAAAGATACTTTACCTGCTGCTAAAACCCGGTGTATAATCAGGTGGATCTGGCCTTTGTGCTCTGCCAAGTTGCCCTGGATAGCCTCCATTTTCTGCTCTGGCAGGCTACGAACACAAAAAGGAGAAAGATAAAGAGAGAGGACCTAAATGTTATATCAAAGGGACAAGTGAAAGGCCGGGGATTTAGGAGAAACTGAGAAAATCTGACATGAAGAATGTGTGTTGGCAAAAACACAACCTTTTGTTCCTTTGAAACTTGGAACTTGCATTGTCTGCATGTTCGGAAGCACTGTCTGTATCAGTGTGTATCTGATCCTGCTCCTGTCTCACACACAAACACGTGCACGTGCATGTGCGTGCACACATGTGCGTGCACACACACACACGCACACCAGATGGCTTGAGGATAAATAAAATTAGGAACATGTTTACACCATGTGTATGTGTATGGATCTGACTCATACAGTCAGATCCATACACATACACATTAGGTTTGAAATAAATCAGTTAGTATGTGCTTTCAGTGCACATGTTTCGCTTTAATGTAAGAATATTGACAGCAATCTTGGGTGAACCAAGCAGTAATTACAACAACAATTTTTATATCTAAACCCCACATATCAGGGTACCAAAAGTAATCGGACAAATTAACAAAATATGAAATAAAGCTGTCATGTTTAATATTTCATTGCCAATGCTTTGCAGTCGGTGACTGCCTGAAGTCCGATCCAAAGACATGACTTCCAGTTCTTCCGTTTTATAAGTAATTTGCATCTTGTCGTAAATCCTCTGCAGTTATTCTGGTGAAGTCTTCTCCTTGTTGTGGTTTTTGACACAGATATGCCTACATCTTAGAGACCCTTCTTGATGTGGCTGACAGTTGAAAAGGAGTTTTTCTTCACAAGGGAAAGGATTCAGTCATCTGCTGCAGTAGTCTTCTGGCTTCTACCAGGCCATTTCTTATTGCTCACATCACCAGTGTGTTCTTTTTTGTAAAAAAATTAACCAAACCTAATGTTTCTGCTATTTTTCTGATTGTTTGTTTGTGATTTTTCAGTCTCACAATGGCCTTCCTAACTGACATTGTCACCTCTTTGGTCCTGATACCAGCAAAAGATTCCTAATGAAGATGCCATACGTTGAAGCACATACTAATTGTTTCCTTTCCAATCCATTGTGGTAGTGTACAGAGCCAAAATAAGACAAATTGAGTCACTGCCCAAATACTTATGGAGCTTACTCTATTGACTTAGAACCTGTATGCAAACTGGTGACTTTAGCGCTCCTTCTCGTGCACACTGAGCACATTGTCTCAACATGTAAAGGTGCGTGTCGGATTAAAAGCCTAAAATAGTCATTTTTATCAAAATAAGCCTACAGCCATACTTATTTGGCAAAAACATTGTGCAGCTGAGAGATGCAGCGTTTTAAAAACTTCTAGAATAAACAAATTGTTGTAACTTGATTAGTTAAACTATCGTCTGAAACTCTTGGGTTGTAGTTAGTAGCCTGAAATGTGCTTGATTAGCTGACCTAACAGTATGATTTAGTAAAGATCAGCAAATCGATGTCAATTTCACAAATAGATACGTACAAAAAAATTTTTTAAGCACACCTGTCCTTTCCCCTCCCCTCCCTCCTCCTGGGACTATCTTTGTCTCTCCCTCGGTTTTCCTCCTTGGTATCCTCTTTTTGTTACCTTGTTAGATTTTAGGGTATTGTGGATACTTTATTTCTCAAATATGTTGCACATTTGCAATGTTTTTTTTTCATTTTTTCTTTGTTTCTTTCTGCACACACACACACACACAGACACACACACACACACACACACAAATCCACACTGATGATTATGGTCTCTGTTTGGCTGACATGTCTTGTCTAGCTGTCATCAAGTTAAATGTCAAAGGTCATTAAGGGATTGACTCAACACACACACATATGCACGCAAGTTAATGTATATAGTTGAGTCATGCTGGGGTCGTTCAGTTACAAACACTATCATTATTGGCGGACCAAATACCAGTCAGAATGACATGACCTATCTCTTCTCTTTTATACAGTCATGACTTCCAGTCCTCCCCTGGCTGTGAAAGAACAGTCTATACATGCACAATGTCCCAGTGTTTTCAGTAGTAGACATAGTCAATAGTGCTCATTTTGTCTATTTCCTGAATTAAATTACGTTAACATACACTCCTTACTCCCTGAAAACATTGGATTGTTTCTATATAGATATAGCTTGTGCAAATGACACAGTGCAGTCTCATATTTCTTAAGTATCCCAGTAGCCACTAGAGAGCACTAGTGTATAATTTATAAAGACCATATTGCACATGGCATGTATGTAGAGGTTAAAATAGGTTCATCTGAGTCCACATGACAATAATTGTATGTATTGGGTGACACAGTGGGAGCTCTCACTAAAACCTACTCTGTTAGTTGTATACAAACATATGGTAAACAGTAAATTATCAAAACAAAACAATTAAATAAAGAAAAATTGACAACATATTACCTCATATTACTGTAGATCATAACCTTGGTATTGGTAATAACCACAAATAATACTGTAATTTGGCTTGTGTGTGTGTTTAAAAAAAAGAATCTAACAATTCATTTCACTAAGGACACATGGGCCCAACTGAAAATGACTATCTACTACAAGTTTGATGTAGCCAATCCACATGTTTAAATCATTAATCAAACCGAAGCCAAGAACTTTAAAAAAAGGAAAGAGCAGGGAGACTGTTGTTAGACTGAGGTTTGTTTATCTATGCATCGTGTGCCAAAACCCCCCGCAGCAAAGGAAGAAAATCACAGCACACTGGATGAGTTAGTGTGATGTTCTCTGCTTATTCTCAGTGTGTCTAGTGTCCCAGTCATGACCCTATCTCACTGTTACTTATAGCTTTGGGGTAATGCAGGATTTGAGCGCCATTATGTTTTTTAGGGGCCCACATGAATAAATCATAATATGATTCAATGAATGTTTAGGCTTTAAAAGACCTGATTTTCTTTTCTACCTTCTGTGAATCTCAAGCAATTACTATTAATAAATACATATGCGCTAATTTAAAGGAAAAATCACAGCTTGGTCATTGTTATGCAACAACAGGTGATTGTGATGCAAATAAAAGTGTTAGTGATTCAAAAGTATGTGATTGTGATGCAACAACAGGTGATTGTGATGCAAATAAGTGTTAGTGATGCCAAAGTATGTGATTGTGATGCAAATAAGTGTTAGTGATGCCAAAGTATGTGATTGTGATGCAACAACAGGTGATTGTGATGCAAATAAGTGTTAGTGATGCCAAAGTATGTGATTGTGATGCAACAAAAGCTGATTGTGATGCAACTAAATGTGATGTCGTACAACAATGTGTGATGACACAACTATTGTGAACATAAAAAGATGTATTCGCGTCTGATCCTGGGATTTTTGAGGAGCCCCGTGTTAATGTTGGTAGTTGATGACTTTACTGTAGGCCTAAAAACTTGTCCAGACATGACTTATTAAAACCTTGTCATAGTCCAGATACGTATCAATTAACAAGAGAGTTTGGTTGCTAAGTCAGACAAAAAACGTTCACTGGCTCATTAGGGACGCTGTTGGCATCTATTCTATATACATACAGTATAAATAATTGAAAATGAACACATCAAACATGCTGAATAAATCGCACAACAAGCTAAATGTGTTGGCATACTACAATATGCTCACTGTGTTGGATAAAACACATTGTGGCTGTTGCTTTTTCTTTGGATGGCTCAAGGGGGTGATTACATGTTTAAAATGTCAAAGACCTTTAACACAGTTTACAACCTCTGTAAAATTTAAAAAAGGAACAAAGAGTAATTGGAATATTATGTTTGTGAGACAATGTTTTAATTGGTACGCCCACTCTGTGCAAAATGTGTGCACCTCGGTTTCTGAGGCAGGCATCCACCAGATTGGTTCAGACACAGACAGAGCTCCATAATTACACTTCTCTATTCAGCAGCACTGCCTGTGCGTCAGCACAAACGTCATATTAGAGCTGCACATGGGGACAGGACATTGGAGAGAGAGAGAGAGAGAGAGAGAGAGAAAGAGAGGAGAGGGAAGAGAAAAGAGGAGAGCACTTCTCACAGATGTGATGTGTTGGGGCCGCTCACAGGCAGATGTGCTGTCACTCCCTGTCTCTCACAAACAAGGTGAGAGAATGAAGAGAAGTAGCTCTGTACTTCAATGGCTGCACAGCGTAAAATACAGATCAACTCTTGTGTTAGAAACGGAGAATGCAGAAGGAGATCTGTAGCAGCAGAGTGACTGGCATGCAGGCGTATAGCCACTCTAAGATGAAAGATTATTGATTCAGGTCTGGTTTGGCTGGGAGCCCCGTATAATTATGAAATATGGCCTAATGATTTAATAAGGTGACGCTTGGTCTAGTACATGCCAGCTAAAGACTTGATGATTGGTGATTGCTCCCTCTTTCTCTCTTAGTCTCTCACTCTCTCTTGTGATGTTTTACATCCCCCATCAGTTCATAATTAAATATGCTATAACATGTTGAGAAAATGCAGGCAGCTTCTATTTTCTTTTTTCCCCACATATCCATATCATATCACATGAGTACAAGTGGCACATGGGTGAAAAAAACAGGCCGTCTTCAGCAACATCTTTGTTTTTCATTGATTAACTGTACACAGGTCTACTTTGGAAACGCTCAGCATAACAACAAGACTATAATGAGGATTGTAATGACGACGACCTTGATGATGAGAATGATTATGGCATTTAGAGATTGTAAATTGATAGCCCCTTAAATCTCATTTACGCACATAATCTGAGATAGATGGACAACCCTCTTCAGTGCAGAGCCCCTCTCCTCTCTCCTCTCTCCATCTCCCTGTCAGTCAAGGACGCTCGTTCACAACTCAAGGCAGCGCCGGTAAAGCCTGCCAGGCACCATTCGCCCCGGGAGTACCTTTAACCCCTGGCGGCCCCAAAACTAAAAGAGAAGAGCTAGGGGTTGATGATTAACCAGAAAACACGAACTCACTCTGCCGTGTCGAAAGCATGCGCCCTGCTGAGGTGCCCTTGAGCAAGAAATCCCTTCTGCTCTCCACCTGACCCCCCTCCCCTGACCTACCGGCAGTCAGAGCAAGGAGCAGTTCCCCAAGGGGCATCAACGAGGTATCACGTTATAGGTTATCTGCTCTGACGCCTTTACCCGCCCGCTTCCTCTCCTGTTCTCCCTCCTCACGTCGCAGCCATCTCGTCCCTGTGAGACGCGCGGGGACAAGGGGTGCGCACCTCGCCGCTCCCCCACCCGGGCTGTCATTTGTTCTACATCCACCCCACCCGACACCATCACCACCCGTCCCCACACAGGGAACATTGTGCGGAGCAGGCTCCGGCCGGTGCGTGTCAGCTGAGAGAGAGAGAGAGAGAGAGAGAGAGAGAGAGAGAGAGAGAGAGAGAGAGAGAGAGGGAGGGAGGGAGAGATCCTCCTTGGCACACACCCGTCAGTGTGGCAGTGTGATTTTGACTAACTGACTGACTGAGGGGGGATTCTGGAGGAAACACACAGGAAAGGGACGACACACATCCTCCTGTTTTCTTTTTTTTTTTCTCCTTCTCGCTGTCCTGTCTTGTTGCCACGGCTGATGGTTTTCTAGCAGAGCCGCCTGAATCCACCTCAGCACCGGATTTGTACTTTATTTCTCCTCTCCTTGACTGACCGACTGAACCGGGGCCGATCCCAGCCAACCTGGGCCGGGCCGTGGGGCTGTTCAGCGAGCCTTACAGCTGAAGTTGGCACCCGAGATGAGCGCCTTGAGACCCGGGAGCGGGGCTCTCTCCTCGCCGGGGAGAGGGTCTGGGTCGTGGCGGTGCTGGTGTTGGTGGTGGGTTGTGCTAATCGAGGTGACAGTGGGCTCGGGAGACCCGTGGCTGTCCGCGGAGGCATGCCCGTCGTCTTGCTCCTGCAGCAGCACCAGGATCTCCTGCGTGGACCCGGAGCGGTGGATCAATGCTTTCCCCGTCCTGCAGAGCGAGACGGAGATGGAGAACATCACCGACATGTGAGTGTCTTTCATAAGCAGCAGATTCAGGAGAAGGGAGGACATGAAACGTCATGTTCAAAGGTGCTCCCTAAATCTTCACATTTATCCCACTTTTATCCAGATGGCTGTGTTTCCCATCACTGTCACCCTCCTCTGCCAGTTGTGTCTGAAGCTGAGAGACGCACCTGGTCACTAAAGAGCCAGAACCGGTCCAAGTTCTGTCTATTTTTTTGGGTGCAATTAATCTTATTATCGTGCACGAATTATTTCATAATGGGATTCAACTGGGAATCTATTTCATAGATTTACCAGTTCACACATGAATATAGGTCCTATTCATTTATTCGGCGCGGGTTCGGCTCAGTCAGGCATCGTGTGTAACCTACGTTGCGTAACAGACTCATTGCCACCATGGGGCACATCAGTCATTCTACGCCAGCGCGGAACCAGCACATTTTCAAAAGAAAAGCATTAGATAGACTTTATTCTGACAATCAAACAAAGCCCAGCCCAGTGTGCGGGCGCGTGCACATACGTGTACGTGTGTGTGTGTGTGTGGACTGAGACGCGCGCACACCAGACACCGCTGTCAAAATATTAACACAGACGCTTCCCAAGATGGCTTATTTGAGTGTATTTAAATGAACCACAGAAGCGGAGAATAATCGATGTTCAAGAAAAAAAAAAGTGACATTTTTCCAGCCCGTGTCAACATTTATGAAGATGACACAAAATCTCAGTGTGCACAAGTCCACTGGGCCCCCCCCCCCCCCCCTTTCACAGTAATTCCATAAATCGTAATATGGCCTAGAAATAAACGGAGACACGTCTTGAGATCGATTAAACAGGAGATTAAAATGTTTAATTGCTGCAATATCTTTCTTGGCAAAGATAAACGGCCTTGTTGATAACGACTTGCCGGAGATGAACTTGGAGAAGCCTTGGACTCATGTTAAAATGAGCCAGCAATGTGGTGGAAAAGCTCGGCCAAAGTAAACAGACAAATTACTGATGACCGCGAGAAGACTAATTCCAAACGACCTTGCCACAAAAAAAGAGGACGAGATGAGGTTATCGTGTCCCCTGTCTGCGTTAAGTATTGAAAACGTGCTGCTTTTATGACATCTGCACTGAAAACACACGGTTTGACAGAATATAATGGGCTTTCAGTGTCACTGTGAATTCTTAAACGGGTGTAAAAACTCAAATACAGTTCCTATACTTGATGTGTCATTTCTAGTTAATGTGTTAAGGACAAAACAAACCATAATTCATCATCTGCTAAGAAAATATCCCCCAGTAGTAACCTCAATATTGACAACAGGCGTTGGGGATATTTTGTGGTTGTTGCCTCTTCAAATAATATTAACACAAGACAAATGATACTGGGTGTTGTTTTATTGGTAATTCTGCCTTTAACTAATATGAAGAAAATGTCTTCTTTTGTATCACAATGCTGATATATTGCCTGCAGGCCATCATAGTGGATAGATTTGGGTTAATGGACACATGTGGGTGTAACTCCAAGCTTAACTGCCCCCTGCACACTGTAGACAAACATGCAGAGAAGGGCTATTCCAACGCGATGAAAAACCGCATATATGTGCATGCTCGGTGTTATTATTCAGCAGTCTTACTTGGACCGGAACACTGTCTGCTGTTGACTTCATAGCTGATTTACAGATACCCATCGTTTGACTTTGAACTGGTGATTTAGGTGTCATTGGTAGATTACAAATAAGATTGTTGCCCTTGAAACATTTAGTCAGGAAGGAATTTTAGTTATGCACTACATTATTTTTATGCACTTTCACTCTTAAGTGAAAGTGCATCTTGTGAAACGTGTTGAAGATGCTGCTTTTCAAAGAATGTCTTTTAATTTATCAGTGTGTTAACCACTGAAAAGTGCTGGTATTCTGGCTCAGCTTCTCTAATTATTCAAAGGTGCATATGAAATTTTATTCCTATTTCTTCTACAGTATTTTTCTTCAGGCATTTTGACCCTGTTTGATAGTGACGACAGGGAGCTGACAGGAAATAAGGGACGATAGAGAAGAGGTGATATGCAACAAAAGTCCCTCTCAGCCACCACACCTCCCCCTGGGCCACCGGGACTCCTCTATCAAATATTTTAAGGCTTAGGTGTTGTCTTTTCAATCCTCACTGATCAATCTTTTGACTTGCATTGACTGAAATGTAATTATTTTGACATAAAATCAGGGGCGAGAGACTGAAGGCCCTTTGCCACTAAAGCCATGTAATGATGTTGGAAATCAATGAATCTAATCAGAGATGTTTTTTCCCCCCAAGTTGGACGCTGTATGTCTACCACATGAAAAACAGTATTTAATGACCTTGTGATTTAGCCAAACAATCCGCGGCTGAATACAGTGAGACTGAAGGTTTGTGCAGGACAAAGAACTCTGCTTTGACTGTTACCGCATGCTCCCTCTAAAACTGTGCTCAGTTCACTCTGGAGATTTGGTTCAGCACTAAACGGGCTCAGACATCTGATCCCAGAGCTGTGATATTTGAAATACATATGTTTTTCACATGGTTGCCCACAGTCATCTGCTGTTGGCCCTTAAACGGGTCATGTGCCTTGCTCAAGTGCGAGAGTTGTGCCTGTTTCTACTAAAAACTACAAGCTCCCCCCTGTGTGCCATTTATCAGCTACAGGATTTTAGGAGTTCATTTTTAAATGTAGAACTCTAATTATGTGGGCTTATTGTGTTCCTTTGTCTTGTTGAAATGTTTGTGTGTATGCCTCCCTCCGTTAACAAATGAGCCTTCTGACACACACTTGTATCTCCTGACAGTTACATCGCCAACCAGAGCAGCTTCTCCTCCATCAATGACAAAGACCTGCACTACTACAAGAATCTCAGGAACCTGTAAGTCTTTTATGGCTCTTATTACCAAGACAAACGCTTTGGCCTAGTGCACATACTCAGAGCTACGATCAATAGAAAAAATTGTTAAAAACAATATTACACACAGTAAACATAGTTTCTTATTATTAAAAATGATCCTGGGCTGTATACAATGTTCAATCTTAAGCTGCATTTTAAGGCAGAAAGAAGAACAATTTCATAACATTTGAATGACATTTCCACAATATGTCTATACTTATTATTTGTTGTTGTCTATAAGAAAAATACTGATTAACTTTGCCTTTATTGATACTACTCCCTCTTTGCTTAATGCAATGTATTGTTCGTGTCTGCTGCTTTTGTAAAGAAAAGTCTAGACCTGCTCTATATGAAAAAGTGCCTTGAGATAACTTTGTTATGGTATGGTGTTATATACATAAAACTGAATTGAAACATTTAAAAATCCTGCTGTGCTTATGGCCGTATCCCAGGGCGTTGTAGTTACTGTGTTTTGATTTGCATCTGTGTCTGATTCTATTTCTTAATCAAAAACAGAAATGTCTACCCAGCAGCACTTTCTTGCAACATAATAATCTGTTGAGTAGACACTGCCTAATCTTACAGCCAATATCCCATTTGGTGGACAGATTAGTACAAAGCATGTATGCACTGCAAGTGTAGTATATGCTTTTCATTGTGATTGAACCCAGTGGGAAGGAAACTCTAAATGCAGGCAGGATGAGTGTTTGAGCCACAATCAAGGACAACTGTCCCATATGTCTGAGTAATACTTTACACCAAATAACACTCTGCAGTGTTATTATTTTGTAAAAAAATGTCTTGATATATGATGATACTATTTCACAGTTTTAATATTTTTACCATAATCATTTGTTAAGGGTCGTGTTTTTTAAATGGGGAAATTGACATCATGTAAAATGACCTGGTTTTAATAGTACTTAGTAATGTACAGTATGTAGGAATATGAAAGGTACCTGACTCTTTGTACATAAAGAGGCTTTCTATTGAGACGTCTGTTATATTTCCATATTAAAAGATAAATGTGATGGACTTGCACCGTCGCAGACATGTGAATTTGTCTTAACAGCAGCCAGTTAGAACGAATTATATTTTACCAAACACCTTAAAGTGTGATATCAATGATACTCAATTCATCAGATTTGGGTTGCCAGGTGGTGAAAGAGTAACTTGGATGGTGTGTATCCTCCTCTAGCATCACTTATTAGAAACGGGTACCAAATATATTTTCTCAGACTTTATGTAGCTCATCAGGAACCTAGATCCATGTTTCTGCAGTTGTTGTTGATAATTGTGCTGTTCATGATGACAACGATGCTTGTTTTTGTGGCAGAACGGTGACCAACAGCAGGCTAACATATGTATCGAAGCTGGCCTTTCAAAACAACATCAAGTTACAGTACCTGTAAGTGAAAACTCACTCATGCTATCTATTCCTTGCTTTCTACTGACACGACAGCTACTGTTGTACTAAAATGTATAGTTCTGTTTTCGTTTTATTCATTTGTTTAATTAATTGATGAATGTAAAATGTATATCATAATGCAAACAGGATTTAGTTGTAACATTATCAATAGAAAACTAACCATAAAGATAAAAAACAATCCTGTGATGGCTGCAAGATTGCTGGAAAATGAAGTCCAGTTCAGGTTCAGACTGAACAGGATTTATAATTTATCTTGGGATCTTGTAAACATAATTAAAGTGTGATACATATTACACTGATGAAATGTACCACTTAAGGTTAATTGGCACAATCCGTAGAGGGGAACACTTTTAATGAGAAAAATATTGCAGGCTTGCTGGTGTAGAAATGGGCCGCCGGTCGCTTTAATGTCAACCTGATATTTTGTTGTGGTCTTACAATCTCATTCCCTGACGTTCAACTTAATTTCCAGGAATCTGAAAGATAACAACCTGTCGTCACTGTCTTGGAGGATATTCCGAAACCTCAACATCTCTTATCTGTGAGTTCAGTGCAACCGTCTCTATCAGTCTATCCATCTGTATGTCTGTCTGTCTGTTGCTGGCTCTCTCTCTGATCTACCTCCTTGTTGTCTTCAAAGTCTGTAGATAAACATATACCTATAGCATCTTCGATGTCACCTATAGATTTCTGATGTGATGTTTTGAAGCTTGGAGTTGGTTTTACTGCTGCCTGCAATCTTGTGATTTGGGATTGGGATCATGGGATTTTCCTGGAGCAGGAAAATGATTGAATGTTTTTACATTTTGATTTAGATAACAGGGTGGAGACTGAGTTAGTTGAAGTGGGCTCGGTAAGTGACAATTAACCACCAGGGCTTAGTGTGTTTGGCTATGACACCTTTCAACTCTCAAAGTCTCCCATTACTGTAATGAAGCAATTATTTTCACATTGCACTGAGAGATATCGAGGCACTATAATGACATAGAACAAATGTTTCTATGCAGTTACTGTTCAATAGAAAAGTTTGTCATTCACTTGGACATTGTAATAACTGCATCTGTTATTCACTTTATTGCTAAGCGTTAGATGAGAAGATTGATACCACTCTTATATTTGTTTTTTAAATGTGAACCCAAAGCTAAGAGAAGGTTAGCTTAGCTTAGCATAAAGACTGGAAACAGGGGGAAACAACTAGTCCGGCTCTCTCCAAGATAACAAAACTAGCCTACCAGCACCACCTTGTTTAGTCTGTAAAATGAACTAAAGTGTAAAAATCACAAGGTTTTCTGTAGTCTCTGCTGGTTGCCTGGCATGTTCCATGAAGTTACTACTCCCAGCCAAGAAATAGTTAAAATGTTGAATTGTTTCTTCAAGGCACTTTGACACTATGCTGTGGCAGTTGTCAGCTATTGCTTTGGTTTTTTTTAAGATTCAGTTACTCTCTCGCTTTCCTACTCACGGTTTGTCACGGTCCTTCACTTTGTGTGTGTGTAGGATCCTGTCAGGGAACCCTCTGCACTGTTCCTGTGAGAACATGTGGATCAAGCTGTGGTTAGGAGAGGAAGCAGACATCCAGGAGCTGCGCTGCATTGAGGATGGAGGAGGACGCAAGCTGCTGTCCAGACTGACACTGCCTTACTGTGGTGAGGACACACACACACACACACACACACACACACACACACACACACAAAGTAAGAAAGTGAGGAGCTGGAAAAGACATTGACAAACTGTAGCAGAGTGGAGAAAATTGCTGAAGCACCTGGAGAAAAACAATGATCCTAATGGTTTCCTCTATAAAGAATTTTCCAAATATTTTTTAAACTTGTGTGTTCTCATGTCTTTTGCATGTGTCTGACACATCTGTTTTTATGTAAGTGCATAGCTGTGTGTGTGTTTGTATAAACGTGTGCAGGACAGATACAGTATAAAACATTATTACAATAAGTACTAAGTGTCAATTCTCAATTCTCTGGGGATGTGTGGGAGACGAACAACTGGAGAAAGTTGATTGTAAAAATGAGAATAACTGCACAAAGACTACAATTCATCCATTAATCACTGCATCCCCACAGTAATACGCTGGTATGTGAACTTCCAGAGGCTACAGCGAGGATGCTGCACACAGTGTATTTCACTTACGCAGGGCTCTGCTTAGCCTGTATATTATAATTTCCCTA
Organism: Nannoperca australis; assembly: GCA_036023655.1. Taxonomy (NCBI): domain Eukaryota; kingdom Metazoa; phylum Chordata; class Actinopteri; order Centrarchiformes; family Percichthyidae; genus Nannoperca; species Nannoperca australis. Next base: position 11,499 of record JAVQJD010095616.1, on the reverse strand, counting down.
GACAGTGTGCTGTGCAAAAAGCTACATTGTCTTACACATGAGCAAGCAAACAAATGACCAAATGAACGCATGCATGCACACGCAGAGCCCTGCTTTCATAGAGGGCTTAAAAATTATGTGTGGTTTCTACTGGGTGCCGCTAAAAAGCAACTGACACTAAACAGACTGGTGTTATCGCAGTCCTGTAGGGAGTTTTCTCACATGATGCAAAGATTATCTGCCAGATGAAGGGGAGCGAAATGTGTGACTTACAGAGTGGTGTTTGTGTGTGTCTTATAGACTGATTACAGTCATGTGGGACATTTGCTCGTAGGTGTAGAAAGATCACTGTATGGGACATTATAGAAGCAGAAAGATATGAAACTGAAAGGGAACATTCGTGTGACTCATCACACAGATGACATCAGGGAGTCTTAAAGATGCTGAGTGGAGAAAATTCAGTGTATGTATCACAGTAAAATGAAGTGTTATAAAGACCATCTGCACTATGTCCTATAGCACCGGCGACCTGCTGTCACGCAGCAGATTTAATTTCCTTTATCTCTGAATCATCATGATTCGATCGTCTAAGAAGATTTTCCATCTGGATTAATGGGAAGGTGCACTAAAGGCAAACAGCAATAATCACATTTTTATGAGCAATGAAATACATTTTTCACAGATTTAATTGTGAAAAATGAATGAGAATATTTTGCATCTTTGTTTAAGTTGCAAACTAAACTACAAACTAAAAGATACTTGGGCAATAATGCATACAATTATTTACAAGACAAGTGTAATGTCAAGCTAACCAAGAAGCTTGCTGTCATTCCTAGACAGACTGCCACAGACCACAAACATTTTACTTATAGGAGTGTTTATCAAGCTTGAATGCAATTCATGTTAATTGACTCTTTATTTGACTCTATATTTCTTCTTCTTTTTAGTTTTTCATGAATGTCTCTATTTTGTACTCTCTTTTTTTCATAAATATGTTCAGATTACAGCTTGAGCTGCTCTGCTTCTCTGAAGAAAAATCTTTTCAAACTCAGCCTGAATATGTAGGTTTTTATAAGCTCAAATTTGGCTAAAATTAACATTCAGTAATCATTTAGAGCTTAAGCTTGACCCAAGCAAACAAATTAAACACAGATTGCTGCAGTCTTTGGGGCAATGAGTCCAGTCAGATCCAGGTTATTACTGTAAAGTGAGCTCACAAAGGAATCCTCATGTCTGATCTGAATTGATAAAACACTCAATAATAGCAGTCAGAAAAGATTTATGAGCCTTAATTTAAAAGTAATCTAATTTTCCCCCTAATAAGCCAGAACATGAATCTCAAAGTATTTGTGCCTTCTCTGTTGTTGACAGACTAAGTGATCTGGTCAAAAATAGCTCAGTGCAGTCGGGACGGTCAGGATGCAAACAATAAGTTAGCTTGCAGGAAGCTAACAATGTCATTGATAACTCCTATTGATCCGTCCCCTCTGCCTCCCTTCCATTAGCGGAGGTTATTTTTGGCATTAGCACAGTTACAGCAGGGCCCCTGGAGGGATGGGCAGGGGACCCCTGGCAGAGTGACATATGAGGAGGAGGACATGGTGGAGCAGGGGTGCCAAATAGTGCCACAGGGCTAACAGTGATACACCACAAGACCACTCTGATCCAGACTGCTGGTCATTATTTCTCGCTGTCTTTTTCCTCTCCCTCACTGACACTGAGTCTTTCCTCCTCTTTATTACTAATTTTCCATCTGTCTATCTGCTCGACTGTCTGTCCTTCTGTCTGTCTGAACAATTCTGAGTGACATATAAAGCACAAAGCAGAGGAAGTGCCCAGTGATGCCCTCGGGCTGACACTGATCTCTCAGGCCACCCGCATATGTCTCTCTCTCTATTTCTCTCTGTGGACTGTTTACTGCTGGAGCTCCACTCGGAAAGGATGGCAGATTGTTCCCACTGCTGGCCTATATGAAACATATCTAAAAATGACTCCCATGCTTTGTGCAAAGTTAAAATAAGTCAACTGTGTCACCCAGCAAAAATGTTGGGTTTAAAACACTCCCACTCGGTTGTTTGTTAATAGTATGATTAAGACAATAAACTCTGCACTCTGTTGTAATTCTTTTTTACAACTCTTCCTTAAGCTGCAAGATTACTTTCGGGTCATGCTTCTTAATGTGGAGATCAAGAAATGTAAGCTTTTTCTACCGTACGTTCTGCAGTACACCTTGAGTTTCTATAAAATCCTCTAAATGAGCCAAATGAATAAATGTTAATAACTGAAACCAGCTGTCCTGAGAAAAGACACCTTTTTTTTCATTTGCTGTGGAACTAGCAGCAGACAGATTACCAGACCTCTGCTGGTCACATCACACTGCTGGCACACTTCATCTGTCTCCCTCTCCTGAATGACTGCCAGGTTTTATTTTCTATATTTCTATCAGTCTTTGTTCCTCTGCCTCTGCTCTCATCTTCCCTTCTCTGACTTCTATCTCCTTGGCCTGTGTGTGAATATACTGTAGAGCGTAACTTTAAATGTACATATCGGTCTGTGTGTCAAACTTTCGGCGCTCTCACTGTTGTATATGTGAAACACTGATGCAGCATGTAGGCACAGACTAAGGCAGTAAATGGCAGTACAGACCAGCCAAAAAGGCCAGATGGCTTCTGTGTCTGTGGGCAGTAGATGCCATTCACATGTGTGAATATCCTATAGTCAGGCAGGGAGACCACTCACTTACTTGTTAGATAACAAGGAATTAAACCACAAGACACACAAGCTGTAATACTAAACTTAAAGTCAACACAGAAGTTAGAAAGCACAGTGCAGATCGACAGATACAGATTAGGATGGTATTCATGTCTTGAAGCCCTAATGTTTTACGAGGTTGTTAAGTCTTTTAAAAGGCAAGGGCCGTGATGTTTAGTGCGATCCCACCTACGTTTGGCTCTTCTGCATTCCTTTTTAGGCCATGCTGCTGTCATTTAGCAGTGAGGTTTCGCTAACAGAACCATTCAAGAGGGTTATAAAAGGGACGACAGCTTCAAAAAAAGAAGAGCATAGTTGGTCAAAACAATTCAACAAATCATCTCTATGGGAAAGGGAAGAAAGTTATTACTAAGAATCTGAAATGAGGAGGAACAGTTGTTGTGTAAAGATAGAAGACTGCAGTTTTGACAAGAAGGATTCATAGCTGAACCAGCTGAGTATCACTGTGAATTACATCCATATTAGACAATTAACCGTGCCATGAATACAATATTTCTTTACACCAACCACAGTTGCCTTGTGCTGTTATTTTAGAAACCAGGAATCCTAGTTTTTGCTAATTCCTCCCATACTGACAGCTTGAGCCAATCAGACATCAACATTTCTAATTAAACAAAGTTTAACTTTACAATTAACTTCAAGTCATGGGGAAACAAGATAAATGTGTTAAGATGTTAGGTTAAATAAGTTTAAAGCTAAACGCTAAATGTAAAACACATTATCTAATGTCAGAACTTGACTGACAATAGTTTTAGGCAGAAAATCAATAATCTATAACAGACTATGTTTCGTCGTGGATAGATATTGTGTAGTGTCACTTTCCAGCAAATGTCCTTCTTTCCTTTTACGTTGTCAGAGATTTCTCTCTCTCTCTCTCTCTCTCTCTCTCTTTCTCTTTCTCTCTTTCTCTGTCTCTCTTTCTCTCGCCTGCTTCCGCCTCTCATCAGAAATCACCACATCTCTGTGGTGTAAAAGCTGGAGCCTTACATAATACATGTGAACACTTCTAAACACAGATGTGGACATGTCTATTGTGGCCCATAACAAGTGCTGACAACAATGACACGGACAACAATGAAGTATGCTGTGGCGTATTGTGCAGAGGTTTCAATCCAAGGAGCAGTGGATGCTTTCCTTTTCAACATGAGCTGTGAACAGCAGCTCCACATCGCTGGAGTAATTCAAAGCCCATTCATAGTACATGCTCCTGGCGAATGAAGGCAATCTGGGTTCAATGTGTCAAGGACTGGCATATACGCAGTGCTAATGTAACATATTCTTAGCACATTCATTCTTCTGGCTTTGATAGGGAAAGGTCTTCATGGTTACCTGTAACCTGTAAAAATAGCTGTTAGCCTTTGTCTAATTCAACGTAAGGTTTTTCTGAAATTCAAAATAAGAACCTATAAATTCATGATATTAAATATTTTTTAAATATAAATTGATAACTAATACATTCCTGTTGAAATTGATCCTGGTTGACTAAAATGAGAGCGGCTGGGATACAACTGTAGCAGTAATCTGATTGGTTTTATTCTATAAGATTTTCATGTTTGTGGCATCGCTGTCCTGTGAGTATCTCTCACAAGTCAGCTTTTCATGAGCTCAGACAAACAGCCCTGTTTTCAGCTTTACGACAATGCATTTATCTTAAGAAGCAGAAGAATTTTCTCAACCCATAAAGAAACATTTAATTCTCCAGTTTATCAGAAAAAAAGCTAATTCAAAATCACCCCATTTGGAGATACAGGGTTTTCACTGGACAGGAAGGGTATGAAAGATTGTAATCTGAAAAGTAACTAAAGCTGACAGACAACATGTAGTGGGGTAAGTACAATATCTGCCTCTGAGATGTAAAGTAGAAGTTTAAAGTTGCAAAAAAATTGAAAGACTCAAGTAAAGTACAACTGAGTAAATGAGTAAATGCACTTAGTTACATCCCCCCACCATTAGGACACTACTGTGTTGTTGCACTTACCCTCCGCAGACACTTGACTGCTGGCTGCAACAACTGGCTGCAGGTGGGCTGCAGCGGGGGCCAAACGCTGAAGCACGTACAGTAATAGTGAAATCTTTCCACGTAATGACTCATGTGTTGTCACAGACACAGGCTGGTCCAACATGCTAAGTACGCTAAGTTCCTCCTCAGTCCTGCTTGTTGATTCTGAACACATCGGAGCAGCTAAAGGATTACAATCACACCGAATGTCATGGATGGTTTGACTCCCAAAGCCGCGCTCGTAAATAACTGAACATGGAAATAATTTTCTACGCACTGACAGGTCATGACAACTGCACTCACGTCAGATCCGGGGAGGTTTCTAGAAGTTTGTTTCTGATTTATGGGCTTTATGGGCTGTAGCTTTGTGTGTGTGTGTGTGTGTGTGTGTGCGTGTAATGTGACCTGCAGATGGCTGTAGTGGCAGTAGAAACCTGATTTACTGAGAGCCTGTTAAGATATGTGGTTCTGATATGGCAGTGGGCCTGCCACCACTGAAATGACTGTTTTTGTGTGCGTCTCACGGTGATTGAGTGGGTTGCCGTGGTGATAAGTGGGTTGCCCTAGTGATAAGCATTCTGCCAACAGACAGAAGAGGTAGTGGTGGTGGTGGTGGTGGGTGGGGGGTCAATAAGAAATCTGTCCAGTTTTATCTGCAGTAGTTGTCGACACCCATTTCTTCTCATCTCCTCTTTTTGTTCTCTTCTCTTCCTGTTCTTGTCTTCTTCTCTTCTTTTATTTCTCATTGTCTTCTCATCTCTTTTCTCTTCATCATCTTTTCTTTTGGTTCTCGTCTTGTCTCAGCTTCTTTTCTTTTTCTTCTCTCTTCTCTTTTACCCCTTTGTTCTCATCTTCTCCTCCTTTAGTTCTCTTCTCGTCTTCTTCTCCCCTTCTTTTTGTTTGCATTTTGTTTCCTCTTCACTTTTTTCCTCTCTTCTCCTCATTTTTTCTTCTTTTTCTTCTTGTTTTCTCCTATTTTTCTTCTCTTCTCTTCTCTTTTCACCTTTCTTCACCAGGAATGTTTCTGGACAGGGAACAAGGGTGGCAAGATTGAGTCTTAATTGTCATACTCAGGTCACCTCCTGGTCAGCACTGTACACACACACACACACACACACACACACACACACACACACACACACACACACACACACACACACACAGTCGCCAGTGTCTTTGCTTTGACAGAGGCTTCAGACTGTGTCCAATCAATTTAGCACTTGGGCTGCTGAAGACATGCACTGGTAATCAGTGTAACCATCACTGTGTTTGAACTCTGTCTCTTTGTCTGACTGTTTGATTGGGGTGAGTGGGCTTAAATGAAAGTGAGAGAGAGAGAGAGGGAAAGAGGGAGATTGAATTCGAGATCTCTCTTTATGTGTCTTTTCTTTTCTCTTTGTGGTAGTGGGTGTGTGTTTGCCTGCTCTTCCACTCTTATTGTTGATCTTCTTACGTGCCTTGTGTTTCAACTGAAAAGACAAGAGTTGGCCATGAATCCTAAGTTTGCATCCCTTCATTTTTTTCACTCCTCTCTCCACTTCTCTACCCTCCTTCTCTTTTCCCTCTTTTCTTTCCCACTCACTGGTTGTATGTAGAGGTTCCCATGGCAACGTTGAACCCATCCAAAGTGACTTTAAATGAGGGGGAAAACCTGCGGCTGTCCTGTACGACCTCTGGGGTGCCCTCACCTGAGCTCATATGGAACATGGCATTGTTCTCCAACTATGAGGTTAGGCCACACACACACACACACACACACACACACACCCACATCCACCCACCCACCCACACACACACACACACACACACACACACACACAAACCCAGATATGTTTGGATTATGTATGTCATATCACATTACTTGTGAAAATTGTCAAATTACTTTAGAGGTGAAATAATTAGTCAAATAATGGATTCATTGTTTGACAGAACAGCAATATGCTGATAAATAATTGATTCCAGTCATTTTGAAGCAAAATTGTAAAATATTTGCTTGTTTCAGCTTCTCAAATACAAGGATTTTTCTTCCAAATGTGACAGTAAACTGAATATCTGGGTTTTTTAAGTGTTGATAAAATTGAAATAGTCCAGAATTGCACTATTTTCTGGCATTTACAGAAAAAAAGATAAATCTATTCATAGATAAACAGAGAAAATTAATAAAAAGCTCCACTGATCCTTGATCTTATTGACATTTGGTAACTGAGCTCAGCTGTGTGTTGTCAGTACACACCCCTTGTAAAGACATTAAAAGCATCAATGAAAACTAAATGATCCCTGTAAGTGTGCGTATACTTGTTACTGTTTACTATCATTTAAGTTTAGGGTGGGGATCCAATTTAATATCAGTAATGGAAACCTGAGTGTTTGACTATGATTCAGACCAGAAAAAAAATACTTTTTTAAATCTGATGAATTTTGATTTATTGTACAATATTCAGCTTGTACATTATGTGTGACTGCTTAGATTTAAAGGCCAAATCTGATTCTTGCAGCTCTCAAACCTTGAGCGATTATTTGTCATGGCAGTTTAACGTCACCATTATAGACTTTTTGTGAAATTCCTACGGTTAAAAGTAGTGTGATCATGAGATAAGCAATCCGAATCTTCATGCTGATATATGGATGTGTTTACGCACTCAGATCGAGACTTCAGGCCAGATTTCGGTGCTGCGACTGTCCAACCTGTCGTCGCTGGACCACAACACCAAGATCAGCTGCACAGCTGAAAACATTGTTGGAGAGAAAGAGTCCGCGCTGCTGCTGGATATACTTTGTACGTTTTGCCCTCTGGCAAGCAGCTCTAATTCTCTCAATATTATTGTATTAAGTGTTCGTCAGTGGAGAAGACTACAATTGCTCTCATTTTGTAATCCGCGTTTTTGCATGCTTCACCAGTTTTACCTCTGAATTGCTCGTTGGCCTTATCTTGATTTCTGTCTTTCTGTTTGTATCTTACACTGTTGCTCTTTTTTCTCTCTACGATGCTCAGTCCCTCCCAAAATCACTAAACTGAGTGATGCAATCCCAGATCATCACTGGTGCATCCCCTTCAGCGTGTCAGGTAAGAGAGACAGCTGCATAACGTCTTTTGTTCCTTTTCTGTCCCAAGCACTAGATACTTTCCCTAAATCTTGAAGTGTCACAGTATATATTAATCACAGCAATGACAACATAAACAAAGAATATAGACTGATAACTAAATAATATGAAACAGAGTCTCATATATTGTCTTCTTGACCTTTTCCAGGAAACCCAGTGCCGCACCTGCAATGGTATCAGAATGATGAAGTGGTGACAGAGGGGATGTACATCATGACCATGATCCATGACGTCACAGAGAGAGAGTACCATGGCTGCCTGCAGCTGGACAGCCCCACACACCTCAACAACGGGCGGTACAAGCTGGTGGCTACGAACAAATTCGGGACAGACCAAAAGGAGGTGGAGGCTCACTTTATGCACAGGCCCTGGGAAGGTGAGGAGTAACTTCATAGTGATTCATTTTCTGTTTCTACATCATATATATATATATATATATATATATATATATATATATGTATATATATATATATATACAACAGAGCTGAAACAATTGGTTGATGAACTTATTAGCCAATTGACAAAAGATCAATCACTTTTTTTTTAAATAAACTCCAAATATCAGCTTTTCAAATGTCACGATTGCTGCTTCCTTTTTCCTTTTGTGATATTAATGTGAATATTCTCGGATTTTGGACTGTTGGTTGAACAATACAAGCAATCTGGAAATGTCACTCTGCCTTTAGTTTTCACAATTTTTTAACCAAATGATTAAATTATCAATCACATCGCTTTGTCATAATGTTCTAGAGTATCTGCACATCTGGAATAAAGCCATTATAACTTTATTGAACTTAAAAAAAGGCAACATTTCTACCCCACTGGGTTTAACAGTTGACATTCTATGCTTTAATCCGGTGTGAGTGGAAACTGTCTATGACATATTTAACATTTCATCAAATCGAATCTCTGTGTTGTTGTCCTTAGGCGCAGGCACTGAAAAGGAGCCTTACTATTATGGTGAGTGAAATATATATTATACTACAAATGTTTTATTTATCAAATGTAAAAGTGTTGCATCTAACACATCTATATTCATAGTGTGTTCATAGTGTCAATGTTTTTAGATCAATGTTTTTTCTGTTTAACATCTCATCATTTTCATCCTCATCAATTAACACAAATTAAATTTTAGAAATCTTTCCCTGTCTCTTTTTTCTCTCAAGTTGCTGAGGGTGCGTTACATACCTACACATCCTTGCAGCTAGGGATTAGGGTTGTTTGTTATGTCTTTTTTTCACACTTATGTTATTTTTTTTCTGATGTTGTGCATGTTAAATATATGTTGTTTGATGGTTTGTGTATTGTGTAATGAATATGTTTTTGAAACAAGCTCAGAGAACAGGCATGACTGACAACATTATTTGTGAAATGCATGTCAAAGAATTTACAATTGAATCATGTTGATGTGTTTGGATCCTAATTTGTCTTTATTTGTCTCTTTCGCCCTCTCCCTCCAACACCTCCTCCCTCCTGCAGATCAATCCACAGGTACTGCCATGCCTTTCATTTGCTCGCTTCCAATCACAAACATCACAGTTAATTGCTTCTGCTGGTGATAAGGATGGCAGATTTACAAACTTGAAATGTGTTTAAATGTGTTGAAAAGTGTTGAATTTTTTAAACAATGGGTCCCCGATTTCAGACAGAGGTAATAGCAGCTTCTTGTTTCTAGCTGGCGACCATTGACTGTCACTGGCAGATTCTTTCTGCTGTAGCTAGCTTACTAATTAATCTAACGTTAGCTCCGCGAGTTGGTTGAAAACTCGAGCTGACTCGTTTTAAGATGAGAACCCTGGGGAAACTGCATTGTTCTTGTTGTTAATAATTAGTCCTAATATATATGATAAGGATAACTGTTATAACTGCTTATTTTCTTGGACAAGAAAGATGATAGATGTATGCGTAACTGTTGGCATTTTTAAACAGTATGTTTCACTTTTAACATTACAAGAGAAAAGGCTTTGAGGATGAGGATCAACCGATGTGTTTGGTGAACGTAAGACTATCTCAGATAATGAGGCTACGGTTGCAAGAGTGTAAACATGTCCAAATCTAATAGAGCTGGACAAACCCACTAACGTTAGCTTAATACTCAGATGAATGGCTCTCACACAAATGCTGCTGGCCATAGACATAATGCAGGGTTAGTACTGTGGTACTGTTCATTATACTTTTGCTCATGTATTTTTTTGATTTGCATAAGGTAAAAAAACACATTCAAACTCTTTAGATGCCGAGTATTGCTCTCATTACAGCCCTATGCACACAGCTTGACAGGCCTGCTGTGCCTGGTTGTGGACAGTGAACGGTCAGTTAACAAAGTGGAAAATATAACGCTGTTCTTCACTCAGTCACAGATCACTTCTTGAGTTCCTCTTCTTCTCTATTTATTCACCCCCCCCTCACTCTCTCTCCATCAACAACAGAGGGCCCCCCAGTAGACCCACCTGAAGACAGAGTCGCTGTAAGTCACGTGTTGTTTTCCGTCTGGGTTTCTTTGCTGATTGCATCAGTCAGTTGTTGATTGTTTGTGACAGGGTTTTCTTTCTATTTATTTGTGTTACCTGCCTAGAAACACCTGCACTGGATCTATTTTTTCAGTGTTAGAAGTAATTGAATGAACCCAACACAATAAAAGACACAGCAGTACTTTAAATTAGCCTGTGCTCTATACCGTCCGGTGTGGTGTGTATTGTGTGTGTGTTTGTCTCTTCAGTATAGGAGGTGCATAACTCTTTCCTCTCATTGTGCAGGTGTACGTGGTGGTCGGCATTGCTGCTGTCGCCTTCACTGGTTTCCTTCTAATGTTGGTTATTCTCAAGTTTGGAGGAAACTCCAAGTTTGGCATCAAAGGTAAGACTCTGACTTTTATGTGCACTGGTGGCTTCCATCCTGTGGGAGAGGATAAATAATACAGAATTAATCCCAATATAATTTGGGATTTGTCTAATTTGTTGTCTGTGGTTGTCTAGACCAAAGCTTTGGGTTATTAAGGTGTAACATGCATGGCTTCATGGATACATCAAAAACACGTTTCCAAACATTTGCCCCAAAAGCAACAACATTTTATATGCAGATAATCACGTATCCATGAATCCATCCTGTTCAGGTGGAAACAGCTGCTGTCTAAAGGAGGTTCAGCTGGTCTCAGTGCTGCTGGTGAATAACACGCATGCTGTTTTTTGTCATGTTGATGTAAATCTACTGTGGTAGCCATTGTTGAAGCCCCCCCTTTCACACACACACACACACGCACACGCACACACACGCACACACACTCTCTCACCAATTATCTTTTTTTGCCACACAGATATTAAAAAGCATTTTCAGAACAACAACTTCTGCAATGGCTACAAGTGTAACTAATGTATTTTCTCTTGTAGTATTTGTCTTACTGACTTACTAGAACTGATTTGTCTCTGTTTTGTTCCTTTTGACGCTTGGCTGATATTTTACACATCCTTTGTGAACTAACGATAACCACCGAAACAACACTTCCATCCAGTCTGCAAAATGGTCAAAAAGACAAAGTATGTATGTATGTATGTATGTATGTATGTATGTATGTATGTATGTATGTATGTATGTATGTATGTATGTATGTATGTATGTATGTATGTATGTATGTATGTATGTATGTATGT
>JAVQJD010095615.1:0-25605 GCA_036023655.1 Nannoperca australis | reverse complement strand
ATCTGTGTTGAGAACTGTTGGGAGGTTTACACTGCCTGGTTTAAATGTATATTTTAGGACTTTTCAGCTTTATTGCCCAGTTTAAAACATTTGTTAAAGTAAAGTAATCAAAAAGTAATCAAGTTACATTACTTTAATGAAGTAATCAAAATAGTTACATTACTTATTAGTTTTTAAACAGGGTAGCTAGTAATCTGTAACCTATTACATTTCAAAAGTAACCTTCCCAACATTGTATATGGCAAATATGAAGCTGAAGCGAGCAACTGTTTAGCTTAGCACAGCAGCTAGCCTAGCTCTGTCCACAAATTAAACAAACACTATTAACACCTTGCATCCCAAGGGTTTAGTTCTGGTTTCAACATGGTGACTGTTGTTCAGTCCTGTCATCTTTCAAGGAGAATAGTGCAGCGTTTAATGTGTGGCTGTATATTTCAAAGGGGAGATTGAAGGTTTGATTACAGTTTACCATTATAGGAAGTGTGCTTTGGTTGTTTCGTGTGTCTGTGAAAAGAAATATTTTATTCAGAATTTATTTTGTTTTTCAAGGGAATATTTATTGTAGAAATACCATTGGGTTTGTAGTTTGAAAAAGGGTATTCATGCATTTGGAAACTTGATGTGTTCTTAATTTTATTAACAATAAAGAAAACACAAAGGCATCTGACAAACAATAAATGTTGCCACTTTTATATAAAAAGAAAGAAGCCTTTTTCCATTGTTTGCTTTGATGGCAATGCATTTCCAGGATGGTCCCTGCATCCCTCTACTTGAGAAGTTAAAAAAAGTTATTCCCCCAACATTCCTGTTTTTATTACATCTCCTCACATACAAATGTTATTTTGTTAGCAGATTTCACAAAAAACAGGATGACTGAGATTTCTGAAGAACTCTGATAAGTAAAATTAGGAAATTAGTTCCCTGAAAAATACTTCCGACATTTTAGTTGTTCAGCTTGAATGCAACGTCAAAACTCAGCAAACTGGAAGTGACCCATCTTCCCACTGTACAGAAAAAACTACTTACTCCACAGTTTGTGGGGCACAGTGGCAGGATATGTGCCCTCTCCTACTGACAAGCATGTAAGCTCACTTGAAGCGCTTTTAGGTTTTCGTAATTTAACATAATTTAAAAGCAAAAAAAATCCGCACCAAACATCTGAAAATACTATAACAGCTGTATGGCTGTATAACTGAAACTAAACGGAAGCCCGTAATTATCTCCTCCACTTATCTCATAATAATGGCACTTTTGGTTTGTCCGATGTCTTTGTTAACGTTTCTTTCTGTTGTTTCTCCTGAAATGTTTTACAAAATGCTATTGTGTCTGGGTTAAATAAAAAAAAAATGTTTTTATGTTTTGTCCTATAATGTGGGAATATAGGGAAAAATGAAACACTTTGTCAGTGAATGTTTTGCAGATATGTTCAGTATCAATAACTGTGACTTAGTACACACGTTCATTAAAAACGTAACTTCACTATTTTGATTTAAAAAAACATAATTTTTTTTTTGGGGGGGGGTTACTACATTTCTAAACAAAAGCCATTGCTACTGTTATTGTTAAAACTTGTGCTTTTCCCACTATGACAAGTCAAGATGTCTGCAGTGAAAAGGCCTTTTGCCTTCACTCCCTTCATGATTGAGGGGCAATCATAGCGAAAACATAGCGACATCATGTGGCAAATGATGTGTACTTCAATTTTAAAACATTGCTTTATAAGGAAACAACACTGACTGTCACTACCTAACTACAGCAACAGTTGAGTGCACCAGTTAAAGGCTCTGACAGATTGTAAACACCAAGACTCAGAGAGAGAGCAGAGACTGGGGGACGGCCTGGGAGGACAAAGACAAACAGCTGTCTCATGTAGGATTCACTACTAACAACATTGTGAAGGAGAGAGCAGCTGAGGGCAATAAAAGTTACTGGAGTGCAGCATTGACTTGCCATAACAGCAGCTGACACAAGACATAGCCTGCTATGCAAAGATTAAATATAGTCTATTTAGTAATAGTATTTATAATGAATAATGTATCAACAAGGAACTTTTTTTTTTTACAGAAGACATAATGAATGTCAAAAATAAAAGTAATGATGGCTGTATTGACCTAGTCCTTGTGTGTTGTCACGCCTTTCCGATCTAGCTTTGCACATGTAGATTACAGTAACAATGCCAGCAGATTTACAATTCCAAAACATTTATCATTGCTATTATCAATCATTTTTGAAACAACAAGTCCTTGAGTTCAGATATAAAATGTGAGATGTGACTGCTAAACTATGAGTCTTCCTTCCTTTTTGACCGCTCCAAGTACGGGTACTGTACCAATAGACTCGCATCAAAATGCCAGCGGCGGCTAGCTTGACCTATTTTTTTATTTTTAGCTGTGCACTTGACCGCAATGAAATACATCTAATGGATGTGTTAACCTTGTCGTGAATGGGGCTTTCAACCTGTTAACTCACAAACTAATATAGTTGATGATAAATGTGCTCCTTCACCTTGGAAATAACACAAATGTTCTACTGTAGCTAAATTAGTTTTGTTAGTTAGCCAACATGCTAAGATTGCAGTTTACATTATGGCAGCTTAATACCCTATTTAATCCATTCCTTACACTTAAGCTCTTGTTTTTGTGGTCAGTTCCATGCAGCTGCTTAGCTTTCAGGGTCCTGGTATTTGTGTACAGTGTTCATGGCTTAATGGGACACTTGAGCAGAAGGGAGCATCATTAATGACATGCTTTTCTTACTATGAAAATAGTAAATGTCTGCTGTGAAAAAGGCTATTTAAATGATTAAAGGCAGTGCATCAATGCCTATCTGTCAAAGTAGATTATCAGGCTCTGTGAGATGTAAAGATAAGAACATTTGAACAGTACATATAATAAGTTATAAATTGTTTAAAGAATACCTGATACATCTGGCATCCAACTAAACTGCAGCATAACTGTCTTACTTCTCCTCTATTTAAAGTCAAGCTAAGATCTGATTGTTTGTTTTACCAGCCAAGTGATAACAGAAAATGTACATTTAAAATGTACATCTATAGTTTTTTTATTATCTGTAAAAATTAAAATATTTGATCCATTAAAGCCTATGATTGAAAAAGGAGTTAAACATTTATTTATTTTCTACCCCATACGCATTACAATAATGGTGTACAAATCAACAAATAGCTTTTACTGAAAGCTCCCTCTAGAAGCAATATTCATGGTTACATACTGAATACATAGGACATATGTGGAATTATAGGATAACTTCACAGTCATATAACTTGTGTGTTGCTATTAGAGAGGTCTGCAGTTGCTAAATACCACTTTAACCACAGACATATTTACTCAGTATATCAATGCCAATCCACTGCAACCAGTGAGTTAGGCAGCCTGGCATTAGTGACCAACAAAAATAAGAAAATGCTGGGCTGTTGTTTGTTTGCTGATATTTTTAGTCGCCTGTGACTTTCCTGATTTTCAGTGTTACATAAATACAGAATGTTACCATATGGAATTTGGCTAACTTTTGTCTCACAAACAGTGCAGAGGCTCAAGATCTTGTTGGCTGACACTGGAGAAAACTCCTCCACCCTTCTCTTTCTGCTTTTTATTAAAATTTAAATAACACAGGCCCAGAACAAAGCCGCTATTTTAAAGGATGAAATAGAAGGGGTAAGTAAATATAGATTTACGATTTTTCAAACTAAATCTGAAACAATGAATGTAGACTGTTTATATGTTCTAGCACTTAATAAAAAACCCTCTTTGGTCAGGCTGCAAACACAAAACCTCACCCACTGGCCCCATTTTCACAGTGATGCCTTTGTGAGAACTACTACAGAATAAAAAGAAACAATTGTTACAGTGTTTTTCCTCATGAGAGTGCTATCAACCGAGAGCAAACGTACAAAGTTTACACAATAATTACGAAAGTATTTTCATACCTTTAACTGCGTCATTTGACGAGTATGAACTGTTGATGTGGCTTTAACGCACGTACATGAACTGGTAAACACTTTCGGTACCTTTTCTGACATGTCATTGGAAACTAGTGCTACATTTCTCTGTTCTATAATTTGAATTTAAGTACACAGCAGTTTCAGTGTGTATAGAAATTATTGCAACACATAGCCCCAGTTTGTGTCGCACGACAATTATAACTTCAAAACACTCGTAAGTGATTTTAAAGGACCTTTGGGAATTTTCAGACCTCATCAAACAGATGCTTAGATCTGTGAATCAAATGTAATGGGAGGCACACACTAAAGCCACACCTATCCAAACTTATTCTGTGTTGTGAAGTGTGGCTCAGATGTGTGAGTTGTACAGGTAGGTGCTGTTGATGCTCCAGTCAGGGGGGAAGTCCTGCACTGCGTGGCTCTTGACGTGTCTCTGCATGGCGACCAAGCTGCTGCAGAACTCCAGGCACACCGTGCATTGGTAGGGCGCCGCCCCGCCGTGAGTCCGCAGGTGCTTGATCATGGCTGAGTAGTCACGTGAGCGCTGACCACAGAGACGACACTCGAAGGGTTTCTCTCCTTGAAGCAGAGAGAAGGGGGGGAAAGTAAAACAATGGAGAAGGAAGACGGTTGTGTTCACTTGAAAGAGGGTCTCATACCTTTAGCAGTTAAAAGTGTATTCAATACCAGTGTGCTACCAGTTGTTCATTTTACACTCCTATATTAATTGAGTGTATCCAGTCAATAATTTTTCCTATTGAAAGAGGAATTGCTTGATTTATAGTGAAATCCACTAAACTCATTAAACTAAACATTAGGCACAATTTACATGTATGCTCTTTTTCCCATTTAGTCAGGCCTCCTTTATGATAGTATGTTGACGTAACAAACAACTAAATAAATATATATATGGATACCAACTGTCATTTTGAACAAAAATACTCATAACTCAACAGTAAAAAGCAGCTTTTTGGAAAAAAGAGACTCTGAATAAAATAAAAGTTAAAAAAGATACAGTATATATAACATTTTCATGTCTATTTTAGGACAAATTAATATTAAAGTTTTAGAAGACAGGATTCTTAAATACTGCGTTCTATCTGAAAAAACACAGCACTCTGCTTTGGAAGATGTTCATCAGTAATGCAAGTGCTTTGTAGTAAATGGTCTAAAAAACGTCTGGCATGGTCCTATGAGCTAAACAAAGAAACAAAAAACAGTGGCTAGCAAAAATAAAGAGTGCTTTTTCATCTGTAAGAGCCAATTCAAATCTAAATTAGTCACAATTCCCCTCTTATGCTGGTAACCTGCCATGCTATGCTAACAACAAACCTGTCTCACTGACTATTCCTACTATTGCTACTTTAAGTCTAATGCGATTGACTGACCAAAGTCAAAGTACACAAATGCTTTTGTACTTATCTGGCTCTTTTTACCCGATGGCCCAATTGATCTGACTTTACTTTTTAATTGGATTTTGGACAAAAAGAAATAGAAAAATTAAATATACATATAAATGCTACTTACAGTTATATCTTCAAATTTAGTGAAAAGACACACAAAGCACTTTCACTTTTCACTGCCGATTAAATAGTGTGCTTACCGGTGTGAACTCGGTGGTGTGTGTCCAGTTGATGTTTCAGACTAAACTTCTTGATACAGTATTGGCACTGATAGGGTTTTTCTCCCCTGTGTTCTTGTCGATAGGATTGTGGTTCACGCTGCACCACATCTGCTTTTTCACAGAACTGACACCCTTCACAGGCTTCACCTGTGCAAACAACAAGATGGTGAAAACAGGTAGAGAAACAACATTATAATATGGTCAATTCCTGCAACTGCTAATAGTCCTGCAAAGGTCTTATGAAGTAAGATGTGGACGCCCAGTGTGCATATTCAGGTTGGCTACTATCAAAAATGTATTAATATGACTTGTGACTTTTTCTTTCACGCTTTTTATGTGTAAATCATGTGTTATGTTTATTGTCATTCTTTAGTCCTTGTAGACAAACAATAAGATCTACAACCAAAATGACCAATTACTTACAATAAAGTGAACTAAATTAACTTCCGAGCTGCATTGATTCGTCGTTTAATCAATTAGTTGATTGAGAGAAAATTGATTAGCAAATTATTTGATAATTGATAAATCGTTTAAGGCCCTAGTTCCAGCTTGATAGCATTTTATAGACCAACCCATTAATCAAACGTGAGAAAATAATCAGCAGATTAATTGATAATGAAACAGTAGCACTTAAACTCAAGGTCATAATACCCACTTTCCTCCTTAATATAATACAAATTCTCAAAAAGAAATGATAGTTTATTGCATAAGCTTTGGAATAACACATTAGAGAGAGATGCATTATTTTAATCACCTAGCAGAGGCACATGTCTATTTTTGGTCAACATCCTGTTGCAAGACAATTCAGTTTGTACAAGCTTACTTTCCTGTCACTCTGCACACACATCTCGTCTGCAGCTTCATATGTTAGTGATTCTTTAAAAACGACAAAGGTGTGACTTTGAGGTTGAGGTAACAACTCTGAGGCCTTTCAGTACCTTACATTTTTCAAGGTTTATCAAGGGAAAATTTGGGCCTCATAGTATAGACAGGATGCTGAAATAAGAGGGGGGCTCTGTAGTAGGGGAAATTGAGAAAAGAAGAATAAACCACAACAATTGAACACTCACCACTCTAAACACAACCTACTGAGACCTGTTGTCATTAGCATGTTTCCTGTCCAATATTTCTCTTCTTTTCTCACTTTAAAAGACATAAAGTAAAGACAATGCTTTAATTTGCATTGCCCTTATTAGCACACAGTAAAAAAAGTTCTGTGAAAAGCAAAAGCTAAGGATAATAAAACATCACATATTAATGCGTAACGCAGGTGCTTAAATGCTCCACTTTTGTTTATGTGCTATTGCACATTTGATCTAATTATATATTAGAAACTGACTTTAAAGTGCTTGAGTAGTATTATTATGTACTTTTCCTAGGTTATTACACTGCTAACTGCACTGAAGTCACTTGTAAAGCACAGTTCTACCATATAGCCTAATCTCTTGAAGCATGAACATAATGTTCCATTGAGCAGAGATATTAAACATCAGATAAACCATGTTTATCAGCTTCATTATAAAAGGCAAACTATCAAACACTCATATGCACACACACACACACACACACACACACACACACACACATACTGTTAGTTTAGCTCTTTTCTGTGTAATATATATGTGTGTGAGTTATGGCAATGACTTACATTTATATTATATATATTTATGATAATTAGTCCACATGTAGGATTTTTTTTTTGTATAGGACAAACCGCTGTTGCGATGCAGTACAGTATGTACTGCATGTATTTAGCTGTATCTAGTAACCACACTACTGCTCCTGCTGCACCATGCTCTCAAAACCACAACTCTCTTTATCACTTTCCATTACGTAGCTATGTAGCTGGAGTCTGCCGAGGTTAGGGGTCATAACAAGAACTGTCTTACTATCATGGTAAGTTGATCAATTCTACGCAGGATAACCGCTGCTGCAGCCTTGATCATACTGTATTGTAATAATAGTATGTTCAGTGTGTCGTGATCATTAAAAAACAGTATGTTTTCTGTTTGTCACGATCATATCACCTGTTGGTGTGGAGGCTGACTCCCGCAGCACTGGATCATCAGGGAGGCTTGTACTGCAGTGTTGGCAATCTTTAAGTCTCTCTGTGCTGGCTTTGGGTACATCATGGTAACTGTGGAAAAAACATTTTTCTTCTGATGTAACAGTTGGAAAACAATTACACAAATTGTACCTTTATCAATAATAAAGAAACTGCTTTTATTTGTGCTCCATAGAGAAATATACAGAAAGTAAAAGTCTCACGTGAAAAATATCTCAGTCTGTCTATAATCTACAACTTCATGTGTTATCACAGATTACATCCTTAAACACCCTTTTCCTTCCTCTCTATTCCCAACCACAAGATATGCATAGCGTCCGTTCAGCATAAAAACTCATTTAAATTTCATATAATGTTAAAGTAGAAGGAACAGGATAATGTAGTAATACTGAAAAAAATGCTATTTTTTCCACAAAGACACAAAAATGTTCTGAACAGTTTATTGTGGTGCATATGAGGCCGATCTTAAGACTGAAACCGTGTTTCAGTGGGTGGAAAATCTTGAATTCTGCAATGGAGGGGAGAAATTTAGGGGGCTCCCCTTTACACACTGTTTGATTACACAGTGTGGAACACTGTACAACATTCACAACCTTGAAGGAGCTAAATCACCCAAAAACAAAGTCAAGTGGGTTTCACACTATCCAGTTTCACAAAAGGACAGTGGTAAGTTAATTCAGAATTAGAACAAAGTATGATTTGATATATAAAATATATATAAAACTTATATTTAGATTTATTTATTTGTAAATTGTTTGTTCTTTTGTGCTTTGATTGATCTGAAACTAGGATTATGATTTGTCAAAAATAAAAGAGAAAAAAAGAGCTTGACTGACTTGGACTGGCAGGGAAGGGTTAACAGGTGAAACTGCTCTACTTGGAAAGTGCAGGAGGTTTGATCACACACATCTACCCAAACAGCAGTGACTCAGTTGCTGTAGCTGTCGCAAGGGAACAATTGAGCAAATTAGGGGATTCTAAATGACTCTCAGAGGAAAAATAGGGAGACAATAACTGAAAAATAAAAACAGAACTTTCCAAAATCATGTCCAAGTGCTGACTTACCTCGGCTTACTGGTTTTAACAGTCCCAGTAAATGCTCTCTGGCTGGGTTTCTTTTTTTTTTGCAGGCCTTGCTTGATTATGCTTTCCATCCCTGCAGATCCAGTGTAAAGGTTCTGTGTATAACGTGGATGAAAGCCGGAGTAGCCCACTACAGAGCTTTGAAAGTGGGAGCTAAGTAGGGGGAACATGTGGGGAGTGGAGAGGGAGAATGGGTATGCTACAGAGGACTGGCTTTGGGACTGGGGGTGAACTAAATTTGAATAGTTCTCTGCTATCCGCCTTAGGGTGCTCACAGAGTTCCACACGTTTGTAGGGAAAGTCCAGGGGGAAGAGAAAGAGGAACTGCTGCTGCCAGGCCTGGTAATAACACTGTCTCTGCTGTAGGGTGTTGCTGACACAGGGGACAGTCTGGGTTTCCTTCTTGGGGATGACGGACTTTTGTGGTTCTTAGCACGATCAGAGGGTGAAAGGTTTTCTGTGACAATGCTGTTGCTTGCTTCCTCCACTGGGGAAGAAGTTTCTCTGAGTTTTTCCTTTTGAACTGGGCTTCCTTTTCGCTTTTGATGCGTCTCCTCTGCACTGTCTTTTTCTTCTTTGACATCTGTGATTTCTCTTCTTTTGCTCTCCTCTCTGGCTCTGTAGTGGAGATTGTCCAGCTCCTTCTGGCACTGGTCCTCCAGCGGCTGCATCTCCAACAGCTGAGCAGCTCTCAGCAGCTGGTGCAAGTCATCCGCGGACACCTCAAGAGTCTGCGTGTAGGTGAAGTCCAGAACTTGCTGGAAGGTGCGGGCTGAGAAATACTCCAGAGTGCAGTGGACTGGGCTGTCTATGTCTTCTTTGGCTAGCTGCTGTGCTAGTCTTCTGCTAGCACAAGCCAGTACTAACCGATGAGCCCGGAAAGTTTGACTCTTTACTGAGATGATGGCATCACAGAGAGACCCTGAACGACGTAAGGCATCTGCCTGCTCCAGAAAGTGAAAGTACTGGGTGTTGTGGATTCTGATCATTTCTGAAGTTTGAAGAAATGTAATCAAAGGTCTGAGAAGAGAAAGTCAAATGAAGGAAAAACAAATTGAGATCCTATCAGAGATTATGCCAGATGATGCCCACACTGTGTTAAAATGACTTCTATCTATTTGCGAGGTTGTTAATGTGTGTGACATTTCTAGAAATGCAAAATCTTCAGGATGGAAAATAACTTGCCAGCTGCAAATCAACAACAGGGATTGGTGTGTGATTAACAGATAATATGTTTCTCTGTGGTTGGTACAATATTTTCCCCCCATCCTTTCCAGACAGAATAATCTCCAATGAGAGTTGAGGGGGCAGAATGTACCTGCGGTGATTTCATTATTTGTTTATATTGTGACAAATTGGTGTTGATTTTTCTAGTTTGCAGAACATATAAATTATATAAAATGGTTGTGAATGTTTATAGTATTTATTTCTTCACAGCCACAAGAATTCATGCAATGTCTTTTTATTACACTCTCAAATATAATAAACCGTGTATGATATCGTGTCTGGATGTCTGCTTGATGTGTGGAAATGTACTCAGTTTTGTGAAAGCTTTGATATTCTGCTCTCACATGCACACTCTGAAGCCACAAAGCCTTAAGCCCTATATGAAACCATGACTAATGACTGTACACACAAGTAAACATGAGTAACATCAACAACAATAAGACTTTTTTTTGGCACAATAAACTTCAAATGCAAAGGTGTGCAGGGGTGGAATATGTTAATATGTAAGTATTTCAAAGAAATATTTGGAATTTTACATCTATAATTGAAAATACATGGATGAAAATGCTGTGGCTGTATGTCAAAACTACAGGATACCTGAGAAGTTGTCATCTTCACACAGCCTGAAGTGTATAATGTACGTATGATTATACAGTGTGTGGTCGGTTTCTGCAGCACAGTGACTGTGAGCTATTTCATTCGGTCCTCTGATGGTGACTGTAAATGGAAAGTAGATGTGAAGCTAAATGACATTTAGTCGTCTCCTTACTGGAAATTTTAAGTGTGCATACATTTTTGCGCGCTCTCTAAATCTCACTTGCTGTTGAAAATCAAATGAATTATTTCTATTCAACTAGAGAGCAATAATTCAAAATTACTTATTTGAATTAATTATTTTATTTGTAATTCAAACAAAACAGCATGTAGTGCTGAGAGTGAAAGTGACAGTAGAGCAACTCCAACACCAAAAGTAGAAAGCAGATTTACTGTATTTGATAAGCGTCAGACAGCGAGCACATGGTTTCAGTTTAGTATTTTATATTATTTATTTAAAATGTAATGTTAAGTGTATAATGTGTAAATTATCATGCAAAGCAAAGCCTGTTGTCTGCATAAATAAATATAAAGCAGTCAACCGCTCTTGTCACTACAACATTTTCGGGTGCCGAAAGATAAGCACTGCCTGGTGAATTAAATTCAATCAATTGTTATAGTATGACTATAAATGACATATGCAACTTAGGCCAGTGTTAAAAATGTATGGAGTGAGGTACATTTTTATTCCAAGTTAAAATTACTTTTGTACGATATTATGCATTTTGTCGTTTTTATTAATATGATTGATATTTCACATAATAGAAATTATAGTTATATAATATAATATAAAATTGTATTATATAATGATTTAATTGTGTTAGTAGTCGTAGTGGTGGCACTATGACGATCGAAATTTAACGGGTGAGTTCATATGGTGTTCTACAATGCATTCTGTGATAAATAACTTTAAAGCAAATTCAGTTAACAACATTTTAATTAATGCATAAGTACATTTTGCAGAAACTTTAAAAGTGATGGCATGTGTTGTTGTGTAATTTACAAACCCTTGATTCTCATAGCGTTTTCCTCTTTTCATTTGCAGAGAAGAGTGGAGTGGCAATCCATGAACTTAAGGTTGAACTGTTGTTGTTAGATTGTATTTTTCAAATATTGCTACTCACACTTACACTAATGTGTATGCTGTATGATCTTCAATAATGCACTGAAGTAATGCATGTAATGGTGCTCTCCTGAGTTGGCTGGCCTATAAATCAATTATTCAATTGAATTATATTCCTAATTATTACACTTCAAGTTCTTGCCAACCTTGTCTAACCCTTTTATATGTTTTTTTTATTACATTTGATTTTGTAATAAACTGGCTTGTGCAAAAATTCCCCTGATGCTGCTCAAATCTACAATGCCCTCTTGCAGAGTTGTGACATAGTTAGCAGGTCTCCGAGCTCCTTGCAATCACGGTGCTATCTCAGTGCTTACACAGGGGAAAACCATGCATGTATATGACAGATTTACACATCCTTTGACAGGACATGAACTTACATTCAGCCCTCCCACAGCTCACACATAAAGGATTGAAGTTTGAAGCCTGAGCTTAAAGTCTCCACGGGCAACAAAAGATCAATAGCAGCACTCTAGGTGGTGTTTGCAGTAGACCACAGAAAACAGAGCAAAAAACCCAAAGAAGAACAATATTTAAGTGTATTTGTATTACGTTTCAAGTCTCGGAAACGTAAAAAGCAGCATGCTGTGTGAATGAGACACTCACCTGGTGTTTAGTGAATATTCTTCCTAGAGAATGATGAGCTTCCTCACATCATGAAGTGACTTGTAAAGTGACATCTCTGTCTCGGTACAGGTTTTGGTGAGGGACAAGGTGGTTTCCTCTTTGGTCTTTACAGTACCTCCTCTTCAACTTATCTCTCCCTTATTGGCTCATTGATTATGATGCAAAATGGTTTGCTTTTTGTGATAAAAGATGGTAACTTTCTCCTAAGTAAACCAGTTCTTCTGATTATTTAGTTTTGTTTATTTTGCTTTAAACATGAAGGCAGTTTTACTTCTTAATATCATCCAATTGTTATAGACAACTAATATTGATATTACATGCAAATCACAAACTACACAGAAGTAACAATGGAAGTAATGTATTTTGTGAAACTGAGAAAGGTTTAATTTGACCAAATTATTACACTATGTATGTTAATATGTGTGTGATTGAGAAAGAGGGAGGAAAATGGGGACAGTGGTTAGAGCTTGCCCTACTGATGCTCTATACCTGTACATGATTTCCTCCTCTCCATCACTAGCTGGTCACTACATTAATAGGTTGTTCTGTGCTAAGACAAAAACCACTTCAAAGACCCTGTTCTGTGACAGGAAATGTACAGACAAAGGCCTGGTGGTACCGATATGTAGGGCTAGGCTTGACTGAAACCTGCATCTTTAAAATAGAACTATCTGCTTCACCCTTTTCGATAAGTCAGACCTCAGTGTGAAAACCTGTAAAAATAGGCCAACTGTAGAGAGCTGGTCAGTGTAGCAGCCTTCGATGGCTGAGTAAATTATGACTCCTTTGTTAGTTTTATTTGGCCTCTACATCATTTATAAACATTTGTAGTATGTTCATAGCACTTAGTTTTTTTGCTAATCTTTTGTCTGAATTAGAAAGGTCTATTACATGTGCACTGCTCACTCTTCTGCTGGACAGTGGATCATTGCAGACAGACGTGTCATATGATATCAATGTCACATGATTCTTCATTTGACAGAGCAAGAACCCCCATAGGCTTTTCCAGTGCCACCATCTTTATTTAAATAAATGTTTAAATATAGTGTTTTATATAATATATTATATTATACACTGATTTTCAATACTTTCTAACTTTATTTGTATATTCCAACTGACAGACAAAGTTAGCAAGTAGCTGGTAAACATAGTGGAGCGATTAGCGACCATAGAGCTAGATATTTCCCTTTCAGGAGGTGTTAGAGACCACAACAGAAAAGGAAAGTGAATATTGGATTAAAATCACACTGAGGCCAGAGACACAACTCCAAATGAATCACGTCATTATCCAGGTTGTTGTGAAGGAAATGCATTTAGCACAATCAGACATGCTGTAAGTGTAGAAAGAAAAATGTTGATTACTGTTGTGTATTGACAGCCAACTGCAATGTTATTGTTCATGGTCAAGATTCTGAAATCAGCTTTTTTGTTGTTTTTGTTAGCTTTTAGTAAAGGTTTTTTGAACTATGAAAGTTATGAAATGCAATTTTAATTATGTGTTTGATATTTCAGCCAGTATCTCTTGATTGCTATGTTTTGATTCAGGAAAAATACATTTTTTGATGTCTGTTGTTTAATTTCAAGTCGGCGATCATCCAGTCAATGTATACCGGCATATAGAGATTAGTGTCATCAGCATAGCTGTAAAAATGAATGCCAAATTTACAGATGCTATTTTAGAAATGTGATGTAGATTTAAATTAGCAGTTGGTGCAAAACAAAGCTGTGTGGCACACCAAACGTAACAATATAATACTGACTGAGTTTGTGTTGTTTTGGAGAATACAATACAATTACAGATTGGACTACTTGGGTGAGCAATACATGTTTGTTGTATATTAAGATACCCACCCATGACTACTAATGTAGTTTTGAGACAGAACAAGAGTTTATCAGGGTTGAGCTCATGTAGGCTAACATTGACCAAAACAAAAGCTGTGCTCAGATAGGTCAGATTGATTACTGAGAAGGAAGACATTGGTTCATTAAGTGTAGTTTTAGAGAAATGAAAACACATAAAATGTAAAGTTAAAAAAGCTAGACGTTATCAGCCAAGTAGCAATTTATTGTTGTCTAAAAGTATGTTGGAAAAAGACTGCTCTGAGGTTTCAGTAGTTCTGATGCACACATCAGTGTTTTTCATTTTGGCCATTGAAAATGTACCTAATTGGGCAGTCGTAGGATACTTTAACTGAAGATTATATGTTTACTGCAGGTCTGTTAGTAACGATTGGCGCAATGAACCACATTACTTTCAACACAAACAGCGTTAAGCAGGGTGATTGTAAACATTACAATTACTGACAGTAACTGTCAACATAGCTGAATACAGAGGCAGCAACGCAATTGGACAGAATCCAATCCGACTGAAGAGTTTCTGATTAAGGAAACAATTTATTAGGGAGGTACTAATATTTCAAGTTTTACAGTTCTCAACAACTGTGCACACACTACTCAAGATTATGCTCTTTAACTAGGCCACTAATTAGTATTGCGTCAGTGGAAAGTGATCTAATATTGATAAGGCTCGTCCTCAGAAGTTATCAGAATTATGAACTAGATCTGCAACATATGTAGGTCTCATCACACTTACTGTAGGTTTGAATTATTTGTTTTTGCAAATGACAAGTGCTATGTGAGTGTGCTAGGGAAAAGACAGCGTTGATTTTAAATAACCCAAAAGACTATATACTATATAAATAAATACATTTCACTATAAAAAATATACAACTAATCAATCATCTAATCTTGTTTGTGTTTGCTTTTTCTTGGACAATAACTTCATAGAATAAACAGTGATGGGTAAAACCAGGTCATTCACCAGTCAAAGTCAATAGGCGTCCTTAGTTCTTATCAATTAGATTTCCTATGTCTGAAATATATAATGAAAACATATTTCATACAAAGATACATGTTATTTACAGAGTTGTTTTGGTCATAATATTTATATATATAAAATCCATATACATATATATAATTCAAAGAGATTTTACATTGATCAATTAAACTTGTATTTTGCCCTCCTTGTTTCATATGCAGTGATGTTTCTGTGTCATAATTGTTTTGTATATTTTCTTGTGTGCTAAACCTCACACAATTGAACACGATGCAAAATGTCTGGGATTCTGAGTGGCCTCAAAATACACCACAAGTTGCATCTATTCATTCGTGCACAGACAAATGAAAAAATAAAAAATCGCTGAAATTGTGCATTTGGCTGAATTAAGATAATATCACTTGAAGAAACAACTGTTAACAGGCAATGCAGCTATATTTTCTCCACTTACTGAGAAGTAAATTCCAGATCTGTAGCATTTAAATACACATTCTTTGATGCAGTGTCCTTCACACTTCGCATATATGATCATAGGACATACACATAGTGTTAAACACATTGTGGTTTCCTTTCTATTTCTGTGATCACAAGTTTGGCATGTTAATGCAGAGGAGCAACCAACAGTCTTTTTTTAAACTTTTTTTCTTAAGTTATTATTACATTTTCATTGGACGTGCTTTTTTTCACCAGACATGACCATCCACGATAACTTAATCTGTTTGTATGTGTGTGTGTACAGTGCATATGTACATGCATATATGTTATATATGCTGACATTTGGAACTACTGTGGATACCATTGTCTGTTATCGTCAAGCATTGCTCAAACCACTGGACAGTCTATTGTCATCTATTCCTCCCAAAGAAATTAGCATTATAACGAACACCTAAATGTCATCTTGTGCTATATGGGAAGGAGACAGCCTGAACTGTTGCACAGGGCTTCACCTACCAGTAATATCAAGACTGTCAGTCCCCCCCGCATCACACTCATCAGCACCTATCCCCTTACTATCAGTTTAACAATCACCATTCGACACTCTACCCAGCATCAATGCTGACTCACTGAGGTGTCTAACTGTGTGGGGTGTTTGTATTGGCTTGTCAATGCACATTGTGCATTAGTGTGACCTTCACCACCCACACGTCATATAATGTTAATGATTTTCTTTTAATTCATCAAGTACACTACTTATGCGATAACACCTTTGATCTACCTACCAAGGTTTTTAATCCCTGCATGCGAAGGGGTTTCATATTGTTGTTTTGTTGAATGAATCAAAGTGTTACTGAACTAAACAAAATGCACACTCAGACTGCGATGTGATTAAAGTCTGGGTTAATATGAGTCGTCTTACCACAGTGGCGGTATGTGAGCAGACAACTTCAGAGGAACCACTAACAAGATGACTTATGTGCGCTGGAGGCATCAATGACAAACTGTCACTGTACAGCCACAGAGCCTTTTCACGGTAATCTGGGTAAGCAGGACTACCCGTCAGTGTTGTGGTTTGGAAGAAGTGAACCTGCGCAGTGCTAGGGGCTGGGGCTTGAAACTTCTTTGTAATTTGTGGGTGAAGGAAGTACAGAAGTGTGAGGCCTACCCACGCTGGTGACTATCAGGTGAATTGGTGCTTGAGAACTGTCATAGCAGCTTATCAGTTGGTTTTTACAGAGGATCTGATGTTTATTAATGCTATCACAGCCTAAAATGTGTGATTTTGGTTTGATTAAAACTGCTTACAAATGAAAGGAGATTAACACAGATCAAGTACATCATTACTCACTGCACTGCATACAACAGTGCTACAATGACAAACATACTGTACTACCTCCGTTGTAGGCCAGTTTTCTCTGTACTATTGTTTTTAGAATTCTAATGTAAATGAAATGTTTCATCCCTGGTCCTAATATACAAAACTTAATATGGACATTAAAAAGTGAATAAAACTGAACATATTTTGAGGTATGTTAAGAGTTAATCTGCATCACTTTGCTTTTCCTGACATAGGAAGTGAACTGCAATGTTGGCCCGACAGAAATGACACTGTGGCTTAGGGAGTAACTGAAACTCCACACTGAGAACTGATAGAAAAGCTTATCTTGCACCGTGTCTTAATCTTGGTTGAGATTTCTATGTATGTAGTTTTAATATCAAATGTATTACATTACGTCAATGTTTGACACACAAAGGGACACGAGTTTCATTACTTGAATTTCAGACTGTAACATCATTATTGCTGTCAAGTCATATCCTGTGCACTGAGGTAAACCTATTTGGAAATTTGGTGATGAAACCAGTTGTAATTTTGATTATAATGTAGCAAAAACAAATGTGTACTTTAGGTTTCTTTTTCCAAAGAAAGCCTACTGAGGAGATACAAGAAAAGAAAAAAAACAAATTTTCCAGTATGAGTAAGTCACACGGTTTCCCCCTCTTGACTGTGGCTTTTACATCATGGGGTTCGTTCCACAGGTTACATAATAATGTTCAATCTTCTGCCTCTGTGAGATGGATGCCTGAATGAACTTTCCTAATCATGTGAACATCTGCATGTGAAGTGATTCAATAAGCACAGACACATAATTTTATGGGTCATTCATTTTTATTACACTATTAATTTGCTTGATCTGTTTTCATTTCTCAGATTGCCTGCAAATACAGTTACTCAACAACAGAGAACATTTGCCGAATTGGAATATCTGTCTGCTTATTTGTGGAGCGTGTCTTTGGTTAAAGGTCTGAATGAAAACGAAGAACAGCTCTCTCAATGATGCTCTCAACATCTCCAGAATCAATGCACGTCATTGAAATCAGACAGACAGAATGGATGTCTAACATTGTCTAACAGAAATTGAGTAATTTGGTGCTACTTGTGCTTAGTGCCACTCCTTGTCAATTAGGCAGAGGCCATACGTCTCTATTTCACATTTCTGAACGTTACAAACTTGTCAGTGTTTTCTCATACAAGCCTCTTAAAATTACATTACAGGTGAAAAGCATGACCCTTGATCCAACTGATTATTACATATAAATAAAAAATACAGAATAATTACATCCAAAACACAGCATTGTAAAAGGCAATAATGCAGCAATTAAAATCTCAATAACATTGTTTATATTTCGTCAGGAAGTAAGGGGGACAGACCAACAAAGAAGTCTAGAATTTGACAGAGAATGTACATACAAATGTGATTTGAGTAACTACAGTATACACCATTCTAAGTCTGCTAAATGCTGGTAGGAAACCTTCAGTGGTTTGGGAAACACAGGCAAGCTTATTCTCATCTATGGTTTCAGTAGTATCATTACAAGATC
Organism: Nannoperca australis; assembly: GCA_036023655.1. Lineage (NCBI taxonomy): Eukaryota > Metazoa > Chordata > Actinopteri > Centrarchiformes > Percichthyidae > Nannoperca > Nannoperca australis. The sequence continues at coordinate 7,150 of JAVQJD010095615.1, read as the reverse complement.
AACTGACTTAAACTGTGAACATACAACGTTTTCATTCACTAACGTAGCTGTACAAATTATACAAGGGCTATGACTTCTCTTTCCCCGTCATAACACAACCACAACCTGCAATTAACCTGCCTAACGAGGGAAACTGAAGATTAATGCTAAATCATAACTCTGATAGTCAAACTCTTTTGCTTATTTCAAAGCAACCTTTACAAAAATAACAAAACACAAATTATAAGTAAATTACTTTTCCTCAGAATGGACAAATGCAGGTTGTAAAGAAAACTTCCACCAGTAAGAAATAAAAAAAATATGAACTGATTTTGGTATGGATTATCTATACTATAGTATAAAGTTAAAGACTGATGAACAAAAAGCAACACCCCACAATGTGATCTTCCTTAACCAAGATGGTCTGATAGAATTAGGTGGCTAACGGAAATCAACTTGACACACCAAGCATTTAACAATCAGCCAGAAGAAAAGGGGCAATCCCTTTTTTACTTACCTATACAGGGTACTATGTTGATCATAAATATGACAAACTACAATGAGTCATTCAGTGAAAGGCTATTTATGAAGAAAGTAACTTAAATAAAGCATCTATATGGTATTAACATTCAATGTTGTTGAGTCCAAATTTGTCAAACTGGCAGATTTAATGACATTCAGCATTTTTTACTATAATGCCTGAGTGTGGTCTGTTTTTTGGAGTTTCTACACACACTGACACTTCACATTACTATAGCTGTGGCCTCTTTACACTCCGCTGCTCTGTACAGTATAATACGCCTACGCTTTAGGTTCCTCTGCTCCAATACACACCTGCCAAATGTGACAATGAACAGGTTGCTACAGGAAGTGATGAGAAGGGCATCAGGCATCTACTCTGTCTTTTGGATGTGTTGAACTTCACTACTTGGTCTACTAGGGGAATGACGCCTTACTGAAAAGAAGATGGAATCTCAACGTCTACCTTAAATACATTCAGAAAAAGTTACTGTGTCGTTGTCTTGTGCTGGTTTTTACAACAGTCCGTTTTCAATCAGCCATGTTAGGAAAATGTTTCTCCTTCTCGTTACAGCACAATGTACTATTTTTATGTATTATTCCATTACATCAATGCAAATTAATCATAGAAATGTCTACATCTAGTCGTATGTATTTCTTACGTTATTTACAGTGTCCATTTTGAACGGGTGACATTTCCGACTATTCAAAAGCAATGACAAGAACAACACAAATAAATACAGCAGCATCATACACCAAGTTGTCATGCTTTCATTAAATTAACGGACTTCTGATTATTCTGTTTTACAGTTCTTTAAGTAGCAGTACAAATAAAATAAACTCATTCACTGACTAAATGAGCTAAATGGAATATTTGGTATAGTTTGCCAAATAATTAATAATAATATTGAGGGCAGATCCTCAGAAGTCACCACCAGCACATACAGTAGTTCTGTATCGACTAATGTGTTCTTTTTGGCCTTCTATGTTTTTAAAGCCTAAATGTCTCACACATTCAAAGTAAACAACGCCACATCTGCACTTAATGTTCATGTCTTAATATTAGAGGTATTGTCCAATGTTACAGTAGCTCATGGAGGTAAGGTTAGTTTGACAATTAATTGCCCTTTTATCACTGAGTGAGTTTTTTTAATTGAGAATTACACCATAATTGAACTAGGCTGTCACTCACACTCATCTACACAGATACATTATATCTAACTGTGGTACAATTTGAACAAAGAGACTACTAGTGAAAAATAAAAACTATAAAGCATTATGCACCGTTCAACTTAATTTTCTAGTGAGGGGCAATAGGTCAAGTCATGCCACTGGAAGGGTTTTCCTGTGTATGAGGTGAAGGTTTTCAGGATTATGAAATGCTGTGGCACCGCTAATGGAAAGAACAATCCTCAGACTCTACCTCAGAGGAGTATTAGATTACAATAGGTGACGTGAGTTTGAATCATATTTCATTATTCACATTCTGGTAATGATGATAGGTTGTTGTTGGCAATTTACAATGGGTTTGGGACGTACCCCGTAGTTATACAGTTAATTTATGTTTGCAACACATCATGAATCTGTCAAAGGGAGTGTAGCTGGCACACCACTGTAAGGAAGAGTGGTGGTGGGGGCGCAAAACAAGTTGTCAGGCATGACTAATTGGTAGTCCCAGTACCTCAGTTCATCTGTTCAAAGAATTTGTAGGTAGGGTTTTCATAGCCATGGTTTTGCATTTTGTTGAGCTGTCGCTCTTCTGGTGTCAGCATGGGGTCGACCTGCTGCGAGACACACAAAAGCTCCAATTATTACACACTAAATACAAATTCATGAGCAAGGACCACACCATCAACTGAGCTGTGAATAGCTTGTTTATTAAATATAAAATGTGTGGCTGGTGACTGGTGGATGGGAACAGTGGAGCAGGATGACAGGTCTTGAAAGTCAGTCCAGATGTAGGCTATGTAGACTTGGGATGGCTGGAAGGCCATGATTTAGATTTTGTAATCTAGTAGTAGTAGTAGTCCACTGGGTGAGAGTGGGTGAAAGGATGTTGCAGAAACATGCTGCAGGTATATGGGACGTTTTGAGGTTGTTTTCACAGAAAACGAGAACAAACAGGCATCCAGGGCCTATGTGTTATAATCATATGAGGAAAAGGGGTGTTCGAGGTGTGGTCCGGCTCCTGAACTTCAGCTAAAATTATCTAAAGAAAAAAAATTGTAACCATCATCATATACAGTAGTTAATCACCAGCTGTCTCTTAAAGGACCAGTTTGACATTTTGGGAAATATACTTATCCGCTGCCTTGCCAAGATTTTGATGAAAATATTGATCTAGAAAAAGTGTAAAAACAACAATTCACCATTTTATGGGGGTTTATGTGCAGAACTAGTATTTTAGTTTTTTTTAATCTTTGTTAGCCATTTCCCCCTATTTCCTATCTTTATGCTAAGCTGCCGTAAGCTAACCGGCTGCTAGCTGTAGTTTCATATTTACCGTGCAGAATGGAGAGTGGTATAAATCTTCTTGTCTAACCCAAAATGTCAAACAATTTCTTTGACCTAAAGGATCATACCTTTGGTTTTTACATCTTGTAGCACATAAAAAATGAATATACTATTCAATATTCTCTGACAATAAAGCATAACACAATTCTTTAAACTGATACCCATCCCTACAAGTAACCACTGGTTTATTTATTTCACCACAATATGAAATAAATGGAAGCCAATGAATACCTTGAAGGTAGTTAATGAATGTAAAAAACTTTGCTATGCTTTAGACAGTGTTACTGTAGGCAATAATGTCACATATGCAACTTCTTTTGTTAATTAAGACCTCAGGTGTGATCCTTTAAGACAGCTTTTGGCTTAATTTAAAGGCCTATTTGGGGTCGTACCTCTACGATGCCATGACTGATAGTGCCGTATGGCTTTCTGCGCACCAGCAGCAGGCTGATTACCATTACCATGGCTATCGCCACGGCCACGACCAGCAACCCCACCATGGCGCCACGGTTAAATGTCTCCAAGGCATCCGGTTGCTATAGAAAGAAAGAAATACACAGTAAGACATTAAACAAGGTAGATATGAAGGGACAAAAGTAAAATAGGTCCCTTAAATTTGCAATACTCTTACCAGTTCATCTCGCTCAATCTCAGGAGGCTTGTTGATCACCTGCTTGAGCTCCACAGAGGTGTTGATCTAAGAGGAGACAGAATGTGTAAAAATAAGGGAAATACTGGGACACAGAAACATTTAAAAGATAACATACAGACACACAGGTCATATTTCTGTGTGTAAGCATACTGTCTATTGAACTGGGATGCAGTCTATATGAAATATCACCAGCCATTTAGATGATCATCATCTTACCTTTTCCTCATATTCATAAGTAGGGCCTCTCTCAGATGTGGCATAATCATATTCATCGACTGCAGACACTAAGGATGGAGTCAAAAACAAACAAATTTAGCTGTAAACAAAAGTAAGATATATAAATCATTGCAATCATTGCAAACAGTAGAATTCCAGCTCACCTTTCCTATTAGCCTGCACTTCTTTAGAGGAAAAAGAAAGAAGGAAAAAAAGAAGCATTAACAACAGCAGCCTGAGAGAAGTAGTTTATTGTTTTACATTGCTCTTACACAATTAAGATGTTGAATTTGTAGGTGTGTGTATGAGTAGTGTGTGAATATGTACCAATGCGGGGAGGATAAGGCCTGTTCTGGAAGGCTCTCTCCTCTTCCTCTTCATCATCCTTTTCCTCCTCGCTCTCAGCTGGCAGAAGCTCCTCAGTAGTGCGGGTCTCAGAGAAAGAGGTGGTCATGAGCTCACTGATGTCTCCTCGTTCTGCCTTTACCAGCTCCTCTACAGGTGATACATACATAAAAAAAAAACAAAAAAATGAGTCATCAAGGTGTATAGCTGACAACATCAATTTCTATAAAAATACAACACACAGGGCTCTGAAGATTTGAAGACGGGTGAAATGAAGCTAACAGTAGTTTAGCTTACGGATATCATTGTGCAGCTCCTCAGCCAAGGAAGGATCCTTGTACAGCAGTGCAAGACTCTGGTTCATCCTCTCCTCAATTACATGGAGATGCGTGTACACCTGCAAATGATAAAAATCCATGCTGCTTAGCTTTTTTACCAAGAAAGGGCCAACAGAGCTCAAACAATGCATTTGTGAGAAGCAGTGAACTGGTTCCTTAAAAGAATGAATTAGTATTTATTATAAATGGAGTAATATATGAAAAGCTGTTTTTGAAGTCAGCAAAGATTGACTTTGATCTAAGTTTAATGAGAAGAAGACTGGTAGCTGGTTCACATCTGTGAGTTCAGTATTTATGAACTCATCTGTGGCACGTACCGACCCTTCAGCACACAATGTTCTGTAGGTTTCATCGTCAGCAGAAAGGAGCCTTGCAATCTCAAAAGCACAGGTGTATGGGGAAAGCAAATACCTCACACACTCTCAGACACACACCTGGAATTTCATCTGCTCAGCCTTCTGGGGGTCAACAGCCACAATATGCTGGTAATGCCTGAGTGTGTGCCTGCGGTCCTTCTGCTCTGCGGCCATGTATCGCTTCAGAGCCTGCAGCACACGCTCCGGCTAGAAGGCAAAGTTGAAGAGAGGCGAGGGTAAAGTGAAATGCCAAATGGTGAGATAAAGGTACCTTCTCAACCCGTACACTGACTATCACAGAGAAAGAATCTAAAGCAGATCTGTGTGATTTTTGCCAGTTTTAACCTTCTATTTATGTTGTTGTTCTCCCCTCCTCATAATGGACTCACCTGAGGGGGGTCAGACTGTACGGCAGTCAGGTAGTTCTCCAGGGCCATGCGGCGGTTGTTATTGAGTATGGCCTCCACTCTGGCAAGATGGGTCTCCACCAGCCTCTGCCTCTCTCCAGCAACCTGTTCCTCTAGCGTCTGCAGCACAGACTGGAAGTGCTGTTAGAGGAAAGATGAGGGAATAAATGCAAGGATGAGTAAAGCTGGCGCTACATTGCCCCAATATAATTTAAAGTGTTGAAAAAAGCAATTTAATTAAACAAGTTGACAAACGTCTGCTTACCTCATTCAGGGCCTGTCGCTCTGACTTTGGCAGATTCTTTGACTGGTTGTCTGCCTCAGCCCATTCCTTCATGATCTAAGGAATCAAAGAAACAGTAAATATTTTAATAAAGGTATGGGTTAGGCTCTCTCCGAAAGTAATGAAATCTGTGAACCAGCACCTCTAAAGCTGACTGTTTGACACATTATTTCTTGTATGTTCAAGCTGTACAAAATACAAAGTGTGAAAATGACACGTTTAGTGTTTTACTGAGATTACTGTGCTGCTTTCTTTGCTGGGTGAAGTGACTTCCTGGAGTCTCTACTGGTTGCCAGGCAACTTCTCAATGACAACAAGACAAGAGTGCAAAATCAGCTAGAAAGCAAATAAGGGTATTTCCCAAAATGTTGAACTACTCATTGAAAAAAGTGGGGCCACAGTTGTCGTAACATCAACATCTTTCATCACCTCAAAGCAAAACATGTACATATAGTAGGCTAGTTATCAAAGAACATTTGAAAATACAATACCCAATAGTCATTTTACATGGGAAAACATACCATCCACTGTCCATGATTGTGAATTTTTTTTTTTATCTGCTTCCCTAAATGCAGGTAGACCTACAGGCAAGTGCCCCTTACATTCTGAGAAACAGAACCAGATTAAGGAATCAACCGTCCAAAGTCACTGTCAAAGCCTGTTCTTAGCCCTGTGAAAGTCACCTCATTGATGCGCTTCATTCTGCGCTCCTCAAGGTCTGTTTTGGCACGCAGGAAGTTGGCATGCTCAGTGTCATCTACTGGCTTCTCAAAATAAACGTCAACACCATCTGTGGGCCGAGGTGTAGTCACTAGATGGGAGAGACAGAAAACAGAGGTTATTACTGTGATGCTGACTGCCAGAGCCAGGGAGCAATTATACTGTAATTAAAAGAACAGTCCTGGTCAGAATGTGACAGGAAGTGCACTGAGATTAGAAACAGAGAGGGAAGTCTGGAGAACTGGGAAAAATGAAACAAGCAATAATGGAAAACTACATTTGGATGGAAGATGATAATATTTCTTTATAAGCCCAGCAGGGTACCAGGGAAATACAGACCATTTTGTGCAACACAAAAGATTAATCATTAGCATGAGTTCTTGGGCTTTCAACTTTTAAGAAGACTTTTGAAAAAGTACTGGAATTACATTCTGCTTGGAGATACTGTATCTGAGTAAAAGATGGCACACTCTCCATGGTTTTGAAAATAATCATGCTTTCAATATTATTTTCAATAATGCAGCTCTTACTAGGAAATTGATAAAATCAAAAATTCCAGTGGTTGAGAATTTGTTAAACGTAATTCATCATATTTTTGTTAAACTGAATCAGTTTCAGTACATACATTCTATTTGTTTTAATTAAAATACATTTTAACTGTCACAGTGTTATGTCATTTCTAGGGTTATAGGGTAATAAAACTACTGCTCTTAACTTTATTTTCTTTTTATTTATGTTTATTGTATATATATATATATATATACACTACCGTTCAAAAGTTTGGGGTCACATTGAAATGTCCTTATTTTTGAAGGAAAAGC